>VUQS01076059.1:0-12202 GCA_015108495.1 Heterochromis multidens
GTGTGTTACTGATGGTAGCCTTTGTTACTTTGGTCCCAGCTCTCTGCAGGTCATTCACTAGGTCCCCCCGTGTGGTTCTGGGATTTTTGCTCACCGTTCTTGTGATCATTTTGACCCCACGGGGTGAGATCTTGCGTGGAGCCCCAGATAGAGGGAGATTATCAGTGGTCTTGTATGTCTTCCATTTTCTAATAATTGCTCCCACAGTTGATTTCTTCACACCAAGCTGCTTACCTATTGCAGATTCAGTCTTCCCAGCCTGGTGCAGGTCTTCAATTTTGTTTCTGGTGTCCTTTGACAGCTCTTTGGTCTTGGCCATAGTGGAGTTTGGAGTGTGACTGTTTAAGGTTGTGGACAGGTGTCTTTTATACTGATAACGAGTTCAAACAGGTGCCATCAATACAGGTGACGACTGGAGGACAGAGGAGCCTCTTACAGAAGAAGTTACAGGTCTGTGAGAGCCAGAAATCTTGCCATTTTTTCTCATTTTGTCTCTCATAGTTGAGGTATACCTATGATGAAAATTACAGGCCTCTCATCTTTTTAAGTGGGAGAACTTGCACAATTGGTGGCTGACTAAATACTTTTTTGCCCCACTGTACATGCTATCACTCTCTATAATACAACAAATCTGTCTGACAGAGAGCCATCTGTCAGATATTATTATACAATCATTTCAACTACTGTAAGAAAGTAATTTCCCAAATGTATGATAAACAAAGTATTTCTCCGTGTCATTCATTCATTATTGGGTTTACCAGCTGCACAAACTCTTCCTAAATCACTCATTTAAACTTTATCAAAGGCAGATGGCTTTATGTGAGATATGATCATTATTGTAGCTGACACTGTTCAAAAGGATACATGTTCAACTTCAGCTTCCTTATAAAAATTTGGGAAGTCCTTGGTGACTAATTAACTAGTCAGTTAACGAGAAAAACATTTGACTAATCAAGTAGTCTAAAAGACAGAAAACAATCTAAACTGCGAACACTCTGATCGACATAGTTAAACATTGGCCAAACAAATATTTTGTGTATTTTAGAAGCTATACAAAACCACTAATAATGTCCCTTATTAATCAAATCATATTTTAAACGCGCAGCACTGCAAGATGCATTTCATCATTTTAAATTATGCGGGAGAAAAAAAAAAAAAAAGGTACCACAAATATCTGATTGCCCACATGCTTGCTCGGGTCTGTGGACACACATTCAATGAGAACTCCACACTGACCATGAACATCATGCTTGATAAACTTGAAAGGAAGGACACATGTTACTTACAATAATGCAGCCTTCTATCCGCATGTTCACCTGTTCATACAACCAGACCTGGATCCGTGAGCGCTGGCAATGAGAGGAAGAATACATGGAATACAGCCTCATCTTCAAGATCACCACAGAACAAAACTAATCAGAAGGAAGCACAAAAAAGTTAGAAGCTACTTACATTTTGCAGGTACCTGAAAATGAGATTCTGATAACCAGTCAAGGAACAACTTTCAATAGTAAACACGTACACACAGTTCAACATGTTTGTAGTTAACGTGCACATTTATGGTTAATGTCTGCATTTACACTCATATTTCCCACCCTGGACTCTTCTTAAAAACAAGCAGAAAAGCAGGTTACTGAAAAATTGAATTAAATCTGAAAGACTTTGGGTCAGGGTTCTTCCTGGATTAAAATACAGTGAAGGCAAAGTCTATCCATTTTCCTGTTACTTTTGGTCATTTTATAAACAAAAATCTTTTGAACAATGAATTTAAAAAGTGTTTTTTTTTTTTGGTTTCTTTTATTTTAAACCTAGGCTGATTTTACTTTGGTGGAAGACCAAACCCTAAAACTAGGAATACAGTGAAGGAGACTTGTGGATTTTTCTTTTGAGAAGCCACTTAATGTTTTAATGTTTTGTGTTCTGAGTATTTTTATATTGTGTATTATGCTGCGGATTTTGTATTTTATGTTGTATTTGTAGGATTGTTTAGATGTTTTGGGGTGTAGGGCTGCTACCTTGGCCAGGTGTCTCTTGTAAAAGAGACTGATGCTTCCTGGTAAAAAAAAAGTTATTATTTTAGGTTATTTTCATGTTTATATAAGCAATTTAAGCACTAATATAAGTAGCTGACATGTTTTTAGACCGTATATTCTCACAATAGACCATTTAAACCTATAACTTGGATCCATTGCAAATAAAAGCTGAAATCACCTCTTATTCTCTGCCAATTAATTATATTTTTTAAACATTCTGAGATCCTGAAAATAACTTCAACTAACATCTGTCAAAATAGTTGTGTTGGCTACTTCATTCCGTACAGTTTCGGTCAGCACGCCTGAAACCCTTTGCTGTCATCATGTGGTTTATAGGCAGATATTACACGGAGCCGCAGAACGGGGCTTGGCGCTACCGGTCTTACCGCGGCTACGTCTATGCACTGGTTCTCTAACTGCATTTCAATAAAGCACAACTGTCTGTAAACACATTTCACGTCCGCGCCACTTCTCGGGCTGAAGTGGGTCTTCCTCACACCCTCCATGCCTTACAAATCTCATTTCTTCATATGAGTGACTACAAATGTTTATGAGTGAGAAAATGTTAGCCTAGCTGCTAAGCTGTTGTCGCCTTACTCTCTCACTGCGAACAAAAGGATACGATGGGCTGCACCATGACCTTCTGGACCTTCTGTCCTTGTCCTCTGTACGCCATCGCTCCAGCTAAACACCAGCCGTCGGAATATGCTGAAAAAAATCTGACCTTTTTTAAAAAAGTGCACTCCAACGAAAACCTCACGTTGTGAGTTCTCTTCAATGGCGGGTTTCCTTCCGCGTGCTCTGCCAGTACCAGCACAGAGGTTTCGTGATGTCAACCAGCGCCCCTGCGGGTAGGAGGCCACTACTACACCTACTTGGTAGTGTTTGCAAGAGAGCACGTCTTCTTCTCCCTTTAGGGGTCGCCACAGCGGATCATCTGCTTCCATCTCGCCCCCACACCAACCCTCTGCATGTACTTCACCAAATCCCTGAACCTTCTCTGTGGTTTTCCTCTTTTCCTCCTACCTAGTGGCTCCATGTTCAGCATGTTTTGCCCCAAAATTTTCACTTTTTTTTTCACCTTTCCACCTGTCTCTCTCTCATTCACACACATGTATTCTGTCTTGCTTCTACTGACTCTCATTCCTCTGCTCTCCAGTGCATACCTCCACCTCTCCACACTCTCTTCTACCTGCTCCTTACTCTCACTACAGGTCACAATGTCATGTGAACATCACAGTCAACAGATTTCTGTCTTAATGACAATGGCAATGACAATTTTATTTATACAGCACATTTCATTACATGTAAACTCAATGTGCTTAACACAGAAAATAAAGACATAAAAACCTGTGTAGGTTTACAATGCCTTAAGGCAGTGAAAACAGCTAAACAAAATAAAACAAAACAAAACAACAACAGCTATTAAGTGTAAGCCTGTGTGAATAAACTCATCTATCCACCTGTCCATCACCAGTGCAAACAAGACGGGGCTAAGAGTCGATACCTGAGGTACAGTAATTCCACCCCCACCGTGAAGCTTAATGTCATGGCTGATCCATTTTATACTCTGTAGTTATAACTGCACATCTCCCTTGTTCTTTAATAATAATAATAATAATTAAAAAAAACAATTGTTATTATTACTACCATTATTATTAGTAGTAGTAGTAGTAGCAGTAGTAGTAGTAGTATTACATTGCCAGTTGAAATGTTAAACTGACAGCAAGATCAAAACAGTGTTGAGTAATAGTGTTCATATACAGTATAGTATTTATAGGGCAGCCATGATGTGACTAACCAGAGGTGGGAAGTAACAAAGTACAGTTACTATACTTAAGTCGAATTTGCAGGTATCTGTACTCTGTACTGAGTATTTTCTTTTCTGACAACTTTTTACTTTTGGTACCGAAGTCCATAAGTTGTGGTTGTGGTACTTCAGCGTCTAGCTAGAAGAGGTGCGCTCATAAAGGGAGTAACATTTTTAAGTGGCAGGCAATTTCAAATGCAACGTTTTTAACAGATCAACCAGTAGCAGCAAACACACACACTGTTTCTGTGCAGGCTGTCACATAATCTGCCTGCAGCTAAAGGTACGGCTGCTGTATTTCCCAGGGAGACAGAAGAACGTGAGCTAAGTTCACTCAGAGCTGGAGAAAGATGTAAGAAAGGCAGGAGAGATGAGGAAGAAGAGGGATTATTTTTTAAGGAGCAATTGACATTTGATAAACTGGAAGTTTTATCACTTGTGTGTCCTCATTCATTTTGGAGTTTTTCAACAGACATGCATGATTTGTTGCTCAAGTTATGTCTCTTCATACTGTGAAACGTCCTGTAAAACAAACTAAAGTATACTAACTTTCTGTTATTCAGAGGTTGCATGAAAATACTTGGCAGTTTAGTGCAGGATACACTGGTTAGTTTGTCGTGGTCAGTGTGAGGTTACATCAAGGGGAGCAGAGATCAAATTAAATTTAAGGTGATGATTCTGAATAGATTCACTCACTGAATTCCACCTTTTTATACTCATTTTATACTAATACAAATGTATGTAGGAGTGGGAAATCAGCTATGATATTATATCTTGTTGAACTGAGTCGGCTAAATCCACAAAGAGCAGCAGCACAGCTCAGCTGGTCCCAGCCTGTACACTAAATCTACTGGAGCTCTCAATAGAAATGATTGATTTTCTCCATAACTACAACTGATCTTACGGCTCCCACACCTGCCCAATCCCACTTAAACCCCTGACTGTACTCATTTTTCTATGTAGGTGTGGAGGCAAAGTCACCCATCTACAATGTAGGAAACAGCAAATAGAGCTGTTTTTTTTTAATTCCCTTTGTTTTTCTCTGCTTGTGTTCTACATAACAGATGTTCGAGCTGAGTACATTCATCAGAATCAGAATTTAAGTTGAAATAAAGTTTGCGTTCCCTCTTTGCATTGTTTTATGATGATATTATGATTTATTGGCAAAAAAAAGTTGTCCTTCGAAGAGCTACATTTACTCGTATACTTTGAGTACATTTCAGAGCCTGTACTTTTACACTTTTACTTGAGTAAAGAAATTGAATAAGTACTTCAACTTTTACCAGAGTATTTTTTTAATACAAGTATCTGTCCTTCTACTTAAGCAACAAATGTGTGTAATTTTGCCACCACTGCAATTAACCCATCAGGTGGCGCCATGGGAAAACCCACCCGCTCTACCACCAATGAACAGCACCATCTGCTCAGTACTTTTGAGCCCAGTCTCTTCTGCTCTGGGGTTGATATTATATCTATGTGTACACTGATTTAGAATTGAATAATCAACTTTGAAAGAGGATGCAAATCAATCCACTGCCTGACAAGACATATGCATGAAGCTAGCATGATGATAACAGAGATTTTATACAAAAGATTTAAGGCTTTACTTATATTAGTAAATGAAAACAATAATATATGAATTAATTAATTATCAAATAAAACGGTAACACTTTATAATTCAGCCTGTTACTAAGGGCGTAATTACCCTGTAATTAACTGTAATTTCATGGTATTTTATTTGAAATTACAGGTTTTTTACAGGAAAGGAGACACATTATACAGTAAGTAATTTTAAGTACAGTGTAAGTAATTTTATGTACTGCATAATTTCATGGTAATTTTCCAGAAACTCATGCAGTACTTAAAAGTACTTATGCTGTACTTACAATTACTTACGCAGTACTTAAAATTGCTTACGCTGTACTTAAGATTCCTTACAGTATAATTTGTGTCTCCTTTCCTGAAAAATACCTGCAGTGAGTCAGGGTAATCTTTATTTAACCAGACAAGTGATTAAGAGCACATTCTTATTTACGCTCAATACAAACAAGGAATTATACATTTACAATTTAAATTAGTTCAAATTTTCAGAGAAAAATGACCAAAGTACGTTTCAGTTTGCAGGTAACATCCAACAACAGTGCTGTCACATAGTGGCCTCCAGAGGGAGCTCCAACACATCTAATATTCCAGCAAGCAGCACAACTTTCAGTATTTGAAATATTTTCAGAACTGATTGGTAAAGCAGTAATAACAGTTCTGTTGGAAGATCATAGTCTGTTTTGTCTCTCAGGTAAATGTCTCCTACATTCATTTTAATTTTTGATGATGCTCACACAAAGAGAATCACCACTGTCAAAAGACATCATCTGTTTTTAGTCCAAGAAGAAAGCCTTTAAGTCTGCTGACAGATCCATCATGACAATCAGCCTGCTTCGAACCATAATTGGCCAAGGCATTCCCCATGATATATATAGATGGCATTATATAAAGCAGGATTGGCCATTTCTCTGCTGTGCACAATATACCTGTAACATGATGAGCTGAGTCAGGAACGCCAGCCTTGAGTGTGCAGTTAACAATAGTATTAATAACATACAACACAGTCTTGCCCCCCGTACTACCCCCCCAGAAGAGAAAGTGTGACGGAAATTAGCAGCCGAGGACAGACAAGAGTCCGCAAGTGGGGGGAAAGAAAAGATGCAAGGAGCCTCGGTGGCGCAGGCTGAGGTGTCGCCTTTCAGGGCAGGAACCCCTTGGTCTGGATCTTAAAAGGCAGGGGGGCTGCTGCAGCTCGTGGTGGCGTGCGTCCCTCATCTGGCATCGCTGTCAAGTGCCACATGCTTTGTGTCTGTGCTATGAGCGCAGGAATGGCCCGACTGACTCTCAATGCCACATGCCTGCTCACATTCTCAAGGAAGACTGAGGGAAGGGAGACGCTGCAGACGCTGACACTCGAGCCATAGAGGCCCTGGAGTCAAAATAACAATGATGGAGGCCGCTGTTAACATGCATAGAATGGGAGCTTCAAACTGCTGTCATGACCTTTGTCACAGTCAGGGTCATTTGGGCATCTTCTGACATTATTATCATAATTATAACATCTACGAAGATCAGCTATAAAGAGAAGAACACTACAGGACAGAAATAAAAGGAGTAGTAACAGCACAGGATGTAAAACAATAATGCTGGACACTCTAAGTCACCAATGAACAACACTATAGGACTGGAATACTCTATAAATAGGAAAGTCTCACACACACACCCAAACAGGAAACTCTGCCACCACTTGCTGCATGTGTTTTCTATCTTTTCCTATTTCCACGCCTGTCTTTCCTACCTTCTCTTTCCCTGTCTGACCTGGCCAAAAGGAATTGCCCGGGTTAGATCAACGTCCTCTCTACATCACTTCCTGGTCCTGTTGGTGGTGATTGTTCTGAGAGGAAGGGAAGGCAGACGGGATAGGGGAAGGAAGGGGGGGTGGGGGGTTGTTTGGTAGTGGTTCTTTGTTTTCCTCACTGGCTCACCTGCCTGACCCCCACCACCAACACTGCGCCACCTGACAGGCTTGACCCCTGCAGGCCTGGTAAAGTCAGCCACTGGCTGTCTGTTTCCTGCCTCTCTGACTGGCAGGATATTCATAATGTACTTGGATCACATTTGAAGCGAGACTGCAAGTCTGAGTTGACAATGTCTTTTTTCTAAATATTGTCACATGCAGTTTGATTACATAGTTATAAAGTAGGGGTGTTTGTACTTACTCGAAATTAAAGGTATTATGTTTAAAGGTGTGATGTGCTGCTTTTTGCCTTGAGGTATAGTAAGTGTTGTCAGTGTCACTACTTGGTTTTTAACCATCACACATGTTGATGACAATAACTGATTCCACACAGATGTCTGTTTTGTTTTCCCCAAATTATCCTATCTTTACTGGGATTGTTTTGAACCCCCAGCTTTATTGGCTGGTAGCCTAAAACCAGGATTACACTGTGCAATTATGGACTGTTGTCCCAGACTAAAGATGACTGATCTGAAGCAATATATTGGGTCATGGCATACATCACACAGTGAGAGCAGTTCAAAGGCCAAAGCAACCTGAAAAGAAAGTTTTCACATGCAGCCCTGCAAAAAACCAAGTACACCCTTACAGCTTTCATAGGAATTAAGATGGTAAGTAGTAGCCAGGTGCTGATAATCAAATGTACTTGATTAAGTGATCATCAAGTGTGATCACCTCTCTGAAAGCAGACTTTTTGGCAATTTGCTGGTCTGTGGTATTCATGTGTATACTAACACAATGCCACAATCTTCCCAGGGGTGGCCGTCCCAGCAAATTCACCCCAAGTTCAGACCGTGCAACGCTCCAAGAAACTGCAAAAACCCCAAGAGTTACATCTCAGACTCTACAGGCCTCAATTATCATGTTAAATGTTAAAGTTCATGACAGCACAACTAGAAAAACACTGGCTTGGTTGGCAAACAGGCCATACTTCTTCATACTCCTCCATGGCAGTAGAGGAGAAAGCCTATTCTCTCTAAAAAGCAAAGTGCAAAGTGGCAGCTGAACAAACCACAAGATTTCTGGATTTTCTAGACCAACAAATTTGCAACAGAATAGCTGAAAAGAGATCAAGGTGCTGCAATGGCCCAGTCAAAGTCCAGATCTTCACCCAGTTGAAATGTTATGGTGAAACCTTAAGAAAGCTGTGCCTACAAACCTCAATGAACTGAAGCAACATTGTAAAGAAGGGTGAACTAAGAGACAGATAAAGTCATACACACAAAGTTTACTTCAAGCTATTGCTGCTAAAAGTGGTTCCACAAGCTAGTGAATCATGTGGTGTACTCAGCTTTCCACAGTAATGCAAAGAGTCCTGTGAAAAGTTTCTTTTTCACAGGACTGTATGGCCTATGTCTTTGAATGCTGTTTAAAATGACACGCTGGACAACTCAACAAAAGGATGTTGGTAAATTGTGCTAAACAACATGTTCAGGATTCTGGCAAAGAAGAAAATCCAGTTGAGCTTGTTTGTTTGGTGTGTCTTCCAGTGGTAATCATAACAGGATAAAACAGGATTTGGTATTGACAGAAGTAGGGGAGGAATTGCAGCCTGGTGTCGTAGCCCGCAATTCACACAAACTTACGGTTTACACGCATCAAAGCTGATGTTGTGTCTAGGTTTATTAGATCCATATCACAGAGAGTGGCTTGAAATAAACTTTGAAGAAATGTGAAATCTCTGTCTGTAGGCACAGATTAGCTCACCTTTGGCCTTGCCCATTTGTCATTTACCAAAAGTTAGTAATGTAGAATCAAATACAAATGTATCTGTGTCTAATCTTATAAAAAGAAGTTAAATGATGTAACTTGAGAGTGAATTTGTGTTTAGTTTTGGTGAAAAAGCACGTCTCTAGCTACAGCAAAGTACATGCAGCCTAAAGCTTAAATACCAATAACTTTCTTTCCATATGTCCAGTATTCCGTGTTAGACACCTGTGTTCCCACACATTTAATTCTTGGGGTACACTAGAGTCATTATAATCAATTCTGGTTCACAGTGGCTGATGTTAGCTACTGTTCAGTATTTAGACATAACAAAAGCACTACTAAGAGTCAGTAAATTAGCTATAGTACAAGAACTTGCTATTGATCATCATTTTACATCATCAGTGAACTGCATTATAATTGTTTTTAATTTGTCATTCACCTGTTTATGACACTTCATGTGTGACAAACTTTGAAACTCTCCTTAGAGAGATTGTTAAATCTTGAAACTTCCATTTTGGCTCTGATAGTAATCATATCTGACAGCATGTCTTAGAAATGGCAGACAGTAAAAATAGTAAATGGAGTCACTTTTGACACCACCATAGTATCTGTAGCCTGTAAACTATGTACTCCTTTAAATCCCATAATGCAATGTGAAATTTTCTAATGCATGCGTTGTTTACAGGATCAGCTAAGTAAACCAGACATCTACTCAGAGGTTTCAGACTGCCAGAGGTCCCAGAACCCCCTTGTTCATTACATTATGTATGTTTACTACATAATTTATGTTCATAGAATCTACTATCATTAGACTCTGAATGAACTGATTTGCCAACACATCATAATTTGTGACAATAAGCTTTTCACACGTCCTCAATCTTGTATTAATATCTATTTACTTTATACTTGTTGCTGCTTTGTTATGAAGTTGTGCTTTAATAAATTGCTTCAGTTTTTTCTGAATAACTGCACAGAAAACCCCAAGGAAGTTCATGTTAGGCCACAGTCACATAGGCCTAGAGACTGGTGGGTGACCATCTGGCAACCACCAGTCACTATGGAAAATGTATGACAAGAAGTTGCAGGAGATTGCTACCAGTGGATGTGAAATTAATTGCTAAAGTCCTATTCATGCAGATACCAGTCTGTGACCCCCTGGTAACCATAGGTTGCTTGAGAAAAGTTTTCTCTAACTGGTTGGCCAGAGGTTTGAGAGGTTGCGAGCAGCCATTTGTGTGAAACTGGTCATAAGAGGTCTGTGGTGTTCCACCAAAAAACTCCTTGTGATTGCTTTGGTTGCTATCAGGTTCCTGCCGTCTTCTTCAAAGAAAAAGTTGCACCTTTTGAAATATGTTGATTGCAGCAGTGAGGCACAACTTTTGCTGTAATGGTGAACAGTGTCCATTTCTGGTTTGCAAGGTTTGCAATGCACATTTCGCAGTTTCACTACTGCTCAAAGAGTAGTTTGCAAGTGTTTGCAGATAAGTCGGGGTCTTCCATGCAAACTACAGGTGACCACAGCAATCTGCTAATGACCGTAGCAATCACAAGGAGGTTTTTGGTGCAGCACACTTTTTGCAACCATTTACATCTAGCAACAACCAGCAACAACTCGTCAACTGGTTGGGTAATGCACATTTTTCCTTAGCAACCTGAGGTTGCCAACCAGTCTCTAGGCCAGTGTGACTGAGGCCTTATTCAACTGCTGAAACACTGTAAGGATGCCAACAATTATTTGCTTTTTTCTTTCATCACCGATATTTAAAGGTATGGAACATTCACTTAAGTCTTTACTGATCAATAGTACACAAGGACTTTAAGTGAACTATCAGAAAAAAATAGGAAACTAAAAAATATTTATATTTTTGAACAAGTGATTTTTTTTTTTTTTCATTTGGGACATTCCATAACAAATCAACCAAGCCTTCTGCTCGACCGTCTCCAATTTGCATAAAAATGTTATTGTAGAAAATTTGAACATTTATAATGATTGCTGTGAAATTTTAGCTTCATATATCAAATAGTTTTCAAGATATATTTTTGTGAAAAATGGTCTGTCGACCTTCTTTCAGCACTTATTTTGCACATTGAAATTGGAGGCAATATTTGAACATGAATATGTCAAAGACTATTAAAGGTAAAAACCTGAAATTTTCATTGGTCTTTCTTACCATGAACATGAATCAGAATCTGGAATTTGAAACAGACACATAAAAAATGTTGGTGTATTGGCTAGTTAAGATATGAAAAAAAAAGTCGAGCACTCCTATCAAAGTCACATATTTGATCACACACTTCAAAAGACAACTAATGACAATTTCCAAATGGTATGTAGTTGAATTTTTACAATAAGCATGTACAAAACTTTTTAACATGAAATTCTTAGTAGCAAAACTAAAAACATTTTTATTTTCTTTCAACTTTTATGCTGGATTGAGAAAATATGAAAAGTCGTGCCACAAAAACAAAAACATCAGTAGAATGTCCAAATAGAACAAAACACTGGAGTTTCCAGAGAGTACTCTAATTATAACTCAGAAAATAATTTAGTTAAATATGTGCATATTTTTCATTTTCAAGACCTGAGTCACTCCAATGTCAAATCATCAAATTTTTAGAATATTTTCTGCTCAACCAAATGAAGAAAAATGGCATTTTCTACATTTTTGCTGCTAAGAATTTCATGTTCAAAAGAATTCTACGTGTTTTATTTTGCAGTATTGTGAAATTCAACTATATATCATTCAGAAATTGTCACTAATTGTCTTTTGCAATTTGAAGTTTTTTATTAGTTCGTGCTCAAATATGGGACTTTTTTTCCATATCTTAACTAGCCAATACTCAGACATATATCCATCCCAAATTCCAGATTCTGATTCACTTTGATGGTTGGAAAGACCAGTGAAATTTTCAGGCTTTCATCTTTAATAGTTTTTGAGATATTCATGTTCAAAGATTTCTGCAGATTTCAATGTGTGAAAAAAGGGTTTGAAAGTGGATCGACGGACCATTTCTCAAAAAAAAAAAAAAATCTTAAAAAATATTTTAATTTTTTAAAAAAAAATTTAAAAACAAACAAAAAAAATTTTA
>VUQS01076062.1:0-11355 GCA_015108495.1 Heterochromis multidens
CCACAATTCACTGATCACATCAACTCGGTGGACAAACACATCAAGTTCACCAGGGAGGATATGAAAAAAGACAGGCTAGCCTTCTTAGACTGTGAGATTTCCATCAGCAATGGGGACACCACGTCTCTGTGGCTTTCAAACCCCAAAACACGCTACGCCAAAAATTGGTCCACCCTAAGGATCGGGTCCCCCGGCACAAACAGAGTAATATAGTGTACGCTGTTAAATGCCAGGAGGATTGCCGTGACTTATACATTGGGGAAACCAAACAACCTTTGGCCAAGCGGATGGCACAACAAAGAAGAGGTACCTCGTCAGGCCAGGACTCCGCAGTCTATTCACACCTACAGGCCAGTGGCCACTCTTTCAGTGATGACGATGTACACATCCTGGACAGGGAGGAACGCTGGTTTGAACGGGGAGTCAAGGAGGCCATTTACGTGAAAAGGGAAAGACCATCTCTGAACCGAGGAGGGGGCCTAAGGGTACATCTGTCACCATCTTACAATGCTGTGATTGCAGCCATTCCCCAACTCTCTGTGAATGGTACGCATAGTCATTGATCAATGGTATGCAAATTGTCATGGCCATTGATCAATGGTCATGACAATTTGCATACTATTGATCATGAAACTGACCAAATGGCCCACTGTTAGTCAGTGGTGCTAGTTTCGGTCATTATGCAAATGTACTGTTTATAAGGTTGGGGAAGCCTGCAGTCAGCTGAGACTGAAGAAGTCACTTGGATAAGTTCACGAAACGTTTCTCCCACTAAAAAAAAAACCTCTATGTCCAGATGAACAGATTCAGCTTTTTGGGATATTTTATTATTATTACTATTATCATTATTATTATTATTATTATTATTATTATTATTGTTGTTATTGTGATCTGCTGCATACTCTGTTTGGTAAAACTGTGGTCAATAATAGAACTAAGGTACCAGTAAACTATATTAAGAGAATAATTAGTCATGAAAGCACTAACACAAATAAAAGGACAAAGTCCAACTCAACCAGACTGTCTGGGTGCCTCATAGAAACACTTTCAGTCTCTAGCCAACATAACAACACCACCTAGTTAGGAATGAGGTAACATCAGCCTAGCTGCAATATTTTAGTATCATAACACATGAGCTACCAAGGAATCTCAGTCTTCTTAGCTTTATGGTTACATTTTAAATAGAAAATTAAAGACAAAACAAATGGGATTAATTGCCTTTCCAGAAGACATCATTCTTTTTAGCTGCTTTTCCTTGTTGAATTTCTTCTGTTGACATGTCCAAGCTGTGGAAATAATTTAGCAAGGACAAGCTGAACTGAAAATTGAAAACTGGCTGCATTTTGTCTTTCAGTCTTGTGCATCCAGCTGCTAGCACTAGCTATCTGCCTGCCATCCCTTCTGTCAGGCTTAGTCTGATGCGCAGTGAGTGCAGAAACAGTGTGCAGTACAGGTAGGCAGTGAGGAAGGTAGACAGGCAGATAGACGTCCAGTCATTTCATTATGAGATCACTTCATTTGTTGATTACTCTCAGGATGCAAAGAGAATTAAACTAAAGTTGCTTCTGGAAAGGAATGTACACACTACCTCTTACTGGTAATTATTTGTAAAACAGTGGAAGGTAAACATTCACTGACAGTTTAGAACTCTTTCTTTCCACTTATTGCAAACAAATGAGTCAGACCTAGGTGATAAGTATACAACACTGGATTCATCTCATCTCAGGTTAGGTTATTCACATGATTGTCACCAATGATTTTTTGTTTTGAAAAATTACAAAGTCAACTTCTTCAGACTGTTGCTTTGGCAGGTGAGGGTCATTACACATTATTATGACTGCATGTCTGTATTATTTAAATGATTATATTAAGTCGCGCAAAAGCCTTAATGCAACATGAATAAGTAAAATGAAAGAAAAATGAAAGAAATGTTAAACTACAATACACAATTTTAACACATTTAATAGCAGACCACAATGACTGTTATGAGCCCTGTTCGCGGGTCAGTCAAAATTCATTCATTCAGTTAAATGTTCTGCACTGTTGTATGTATATGTCCATGTATTTGTGTGTTTGTTTTTATGTGTGCAACACACATAAATTTATTGGAGCTCAGAAAAGGATAATCTGGAATGGCTCCACGTTGCGGTTCAGTGCATCCCTTTTAAAACACACACACATGCACACACACGCACACGCACACACACATACACACACAAACACGAGTGGACACACACGCACAGTCCCAGAGGCTAACATCCTCTGGCTCTGGTGGAACAGAATGAACACTGGTGCCACACTGACCAGCCCTTTTCAAAAAGCTCTCTATATAACCCTCTTACTCCAGTAAAATACACTGCTCAAAAAAATTAAAGGAACATCAATGGGAAAAAAAAAATCATGCTGGATATCTATACTGATATGGACTGGGTAATGTATTAAGAAAAAAAGGATGCCGCACCGTTTGTTGGAAATGAAAATAATCAACCTGAGGAGTGAAAAAATGTCAGTGGCCTCCATCTGAAAAACCATTCCTGTTTTGGGGGTTGTCTCATTGTTGTCCCTCTAGTACACCTGTTGTTAATTTCATTAACACCAGAGCAGCTGAAGCTGATTAACAACCCCCTCTGCTATATTTAACTGACCAGATCAATATCCCAGAAGTTTAATTGACTTGATGCTAAACTCTGATTAAAAAGTGTTCCTTTAATTTCATGTGTATATATATTCCAGGCCCATCAGACTTTCTGCTACATTTAATCTGATATGTGTATTCTACTTTATCCAAGTGTCAACCCTGATGTCAACCCAGATGTCAGCACTTTCTTAGGGTGTAGTCCACAAGTAGACTTCAAACCGTGGTATGGAATTAGAATTAAATTAAAAAACAAACAAAAAAAAAAAGTTCTCTTCACCAAAAGTACATAAAAGATGCTGTGGGGTTTTTTTTATCCTTTTTCTCAGGTGTCAAGTCTAGTTTTCAACTTATTTGCCTAAATTATGCACAAACACTGGAATTGAATTCAATTTGATTGGTCATGTAAATGAAAAGGGACGCTTAAAAGTTGAACTACAACCGTTGTCTGAATCAGTTTCCTTATTTGTGTCCATATTTCACTGTGAGTGATTTTTATTGATGCCACATTCTGGTGAAGAAATAGTCTCAATGGGCCCAAACAATGGAGTGAGATTGGTTGAGGCAATGAATGAACAGATGGACAAAAGACACTTGACGGCATTCCTACAATGGCTCTGTGGAATTTAGTTCTCATAGCAACCAAAGGTAGACACAAGTTAGCTCGCTTTTTCCTGCATAAAATATAATGCAGTAAAAAGTTTTAATGAGCTTGTCAACATTCAAAACACCCACTGAAATACAATTCCTCTGAGAATTAATGTGAATGGCAGGATTGAAATTGTGTCAACATGCATCTTCACATTTACTACCATCTAATAGTGTGAATATGTACTTTTACATGAGGGTGTTATTTACAGTTACGTGGTCAAGCTGCCAAAAGCATCTAGGCAATAGCATAAAGCCAAGTGAATTATGACATTAATAAGTTAGAAACACTTGAAGAACAACAGCTGACAAATAATATACAATATCCATGGCAACACAAAGAGATGTTCATGTGTCCCAGATACATCTCATCATATCATATTGACTATAAATATAAATGAAGTGAGCCATCCTGATTCAGATAAAAAAAAAAAATCATGCTGAGTTGGGTTGATCATCTGGAAGTGTCACTACTAACTTTCTTGGTTGCAAGCTGATAACATACAGTATATAACTCAAAAAAAAAAAAAATTCTGACATTGTATCTACATCCATTATTATTAAAATACAGCTTCTAGCCTTTGGGAACAGACAGGCAAGGGTGCCAAAACACATATACTGCATCATACAAGCGGCTTCGATAGGTACACCTTGCTAGTAACCAATCAGACCCCCTTTTGCCTTCAGAACTGCCTTAATACAACAAGGTGCTGGAAATGTTCCTCAGTATTTTAGAAGAATGGATTTTGGTCCATATTGATATGATAGCATCATGCAGTTGCTGCAGATTCGTCAATTGCACATCCGTGATCCACTTAATCCTAGTGGTGCTCTATTGAATTGGGATCTGGTGACTATGGAGGCCATTTGCCTACAGTGAACTCATTGTCATGTTCAAGAAACCCATTTGAGATTTGAGTTTTGTGACACGGTGTCAGTCAGGAGCAGCCATCTGGAGCAGCCCAGAAGTAGGGTACACTGTGGTTATAAAGGGATGGATATGGTCAGCAACAATACTCAGGTAGGCTGATATATTCTCTTTTTCAAACCCAAAGATGGTTGTGCAAGGAAATCCTATTAGTTTAGATAAGCAGTTTTGGAAATCATGTAGACATGGCCTACAAAGCATTGGGTGTGATTCTCACACTCATGCACTAAATACATATGGTATTAAGTGAAAAGTGGCAATGCACAAGTCACAAAAAAGTGTTTATTCCCTTTAATTCAATTCAATTCAATTTTATTTCTATAGCGCCAAATCACAACAACAGTTGCCTCAAGACCCTACAATAATTACTCAAGTAAAAGTCACAATCCTACTTGTAGTATTAGCTATTTTATGCATAAAAGCAAAAAAAAAAAAGTTTTAGCTTCAAAATAAAGTGGAGCAGAGGTAGAAAGTAGCATAACAAAAATAATTTAACTTAATCCAAGGACATACAAGCCATTCTTCAGCAAAGTACCTAAGTAAATATATTAAGTTACATTCCATCTCTGGTTCAAATCATGTTTTTATGCAATGTGTTAGGCGCTGTAAGATTACCCCAGTTAGAGTTAAAGTAGCACCTACTTTAGGGAGACACACACTCATGTACCACTGACAATGGATCCTAAGATTATCATGATCTTTTTAATATCATACATTTTAATTTAAAATATTCACAGAAGGGCACAGAACATCACACATTGCAACATACTTGAGGAGAGTTGGAGAAAGTTTCCACTTCAAAACTCAGACCTATGAGCTTGACACCACTAAACAAATTGCTGGACACTGATAGCTAACCGACAGGGTGAAAATGAGTTTGCTAGCAGTGCGATACCTGAACATGTCTTGTTTTTCTTTGTAGCCAACCCTGTAATACAAAAGAAATGGTTCTCTTTGTCTTTTTACCTATAGGAGATGCAGTTAAATCATGCATTAAAAAGACACAGAAAAAAGAAAACCTTGTCAACCTTGTCAAAGCTACAGCACACTAAAATCATTCTTATCTGGCGACATAGAGGCATTCAGTTATTTGTTTTCTGGCTAGATAATGAGCCCCAAAATAAAAGTAAAGCAAAAAACAAAACAAAAAAGAAAACAAATAAACAAAAGAAAAAAAACACCACAAACATCAAAATAGTTAAGACCATGATTCGACCATAATTCATCTAAGTAAATTAAAATTCAACTACTTGCCAGGCTTTGCTCCTCTTCAGTGTACTGATGAACAGTGCAACCTTGGTACAGACTGAAGGTTACATTTCCAAAATAGCCATAATACCTTTGCTGTGTCACTGAATGCACAATGTACCATTGTGTGTCACAGTGCCACTTTTCATTTAATCAGCCTCTCTATTGTGAAACAGCTGATACCCTGAAGAGCTTTCCTGACAAAACCTTCATATTTCTGAGTATATTAATGAAAAATTGAATCTACTCTATTCTACTCTGAATATACTTGATTTGGGGATACACGCCAATTTTACACTGCATTGTAGATGACAACATTAAGTCCATTTGTTGTCTTCAAGTTTATTTATATACAAATATCTGTAAGGCAAGATATGCATTTCCTGTATCCAACATTTTAAAATGGAGAAACCTACAGTCTTTTCATAAACTGTGTATCCAGCTGTAGTTATATAGTATGTAATCATTATGTAAATAAAATACTGCAAGAATATCATGATGGCTCTATTGAATAGTTGTTTTTTTTCAGAATTCATGTAATTCTTTTTTTTTCTTTTTATTTATCAAAGTGTGTACACAATATTTCATTAGAGGTGATACTTAAATTATGTCATCAATTAGCAGTTGTTAATATTAATGCAGTCTCAGTGAGGAATACAGTTTTTGTCAAGTCTACAAAAAATATGCAAGTTTAAAAAGGGAGACTTATTGCATGGGATGGCATTATGGTTGGATGACTACAGATGACGTTATGCAGTGTTTACTAAACATAATATGGTGTATCAGCTTTAATATCACAGTGTGTCGAATTTTCACTGCTAGATATCAGTAGATTGCATTTGCATCCTAGCTATGGTGGCTGGTATAGGACAAACACTTTTTAGTCTGCCAAGAGAGATCAAAAACATTAAAACTACTACTCTTTGTGTAAAAAAATTAAATCTTTTGCAGTACTTTATGTTTTTATCCCAGAGTCACCTCAAAAACTCTGGCAACCATTCATCTGTAGTGAATGTACTCAGATAGCAAAGTGGCTCCAGACTGGATCTGCCCGAGAGTTCCCTATTGTGTCGGCTGTCAGTTAACTGTTTACCTCAACTGTCAATGCTGGGTGAGAAGCGTCCACCTGTATTTACTTTGGAGGAGGCTGTAAAACTTTGTGAAAGGAGTCCAATACGAGTTGATGAGTGAGTGAAGCTCACGTCAGACCGATATACTATAAAACATAGGTATGATCCTTCATAGCTTGAGTTTGAAGGTGCAGGCATGTATTTAACCCTCTGGGGTTGGCGCGTCCAAATCACATGACTGATTTAATATGACGTAGCAGCAAGACGCAGCCTCGCTGAGTCTCTGTTTCAACTTGTGTGGAAAGTGGGGACTTCAACCTATATACAAGTTTTTAAATTTTGTTGATAGGCCAAGTAAAACCAGAGTTGTGATAAATAATTTACGCAATGCTTTTTCTTGAATACTCTCATCACGTTTAGTGCAGGAAGACACAGTAAAAACTGGATTTTCTAAGGACAGCGCTCTCATGCAGAAAGTGCTTGTGAGCAAAAAAACCCATGACACCCCCGTTCCTATTGGTGGGAAAATGCACCACATCAACCAATCAAAAAATGATATGGCAACACGTGGTATCTGGTTGCTGAGGAAGAGGGGAAAGTCGTGGGAGTGACATTAGCGAAAAGGAGATAGTGAGTTTTGCAATTTGAGAGATTTTTGATATTTAGCGTGTTTGGAGTGTATTATTAGTGTGTAGTGTAGTGTGTTTAGTGTGTAGTCTAGTCGTTCTTTTGTTTTGTGTGTCAAAACAATGAGGCAACTACTGACTGTCACAGATGCTGCCAAAAAGTCACCAAAGGCTGATTGCAATGTAAATGTTGTCTCCAGGTGGACAGGAGGAGTGATACACCTGAAGGTGTCAGACCTGTGATGTGCCCCTCTGTCTTGTGGTGGACAGGGACTATTTTTTGGAGTGGCACAAAAAATTTGTGTGGCATTTTATTGTGACACCTGACTGTTTTGTAAATAGCTGTATAAAAAACGCCTGAGGCATTGCCTGCATTTTAATCTAAATAGTTTATAAATACAAATAGTATATAACTTTGTTGTTTACATAATTTTTTGAAATTTACTATTTATATTTGCATTTCAAGTTATGAAAATGATTCGTTAAGCATGTTTGTGGTTTTCACAGTAAAAAATCTAACTTTTTTCTGCTCAGATTTATTACTGACGGTGCCTTTATGTTAGGCAGAAGTGGAATAATGTTATTAAACTGCAACACTTACCCCTAAAACGTAACTTTATTGTCAAATGTATTGATTCTGTCTTAAGCTATTGTGTTACTAAGTTGTCCCTTATTATTCAATTTACAGTTAGGTCCATAAGTATTTGTACAATGACAACTTTTTTTTTCGTTTTTCTTCAGTACACCACCACAGTGGATTTTAAGTCAATCAACCAAGCGACTGAAGTGCAGATTTTCAGCTTTAATTTAAGGGATTTAACAAAAACATTGTTATTTAGGAAATATTAAGGAATTAACACCATTTTATACATAGTCCCTCATTTTCAGGTTCAAAAGTAAAAGACAAACTAACAAAATGTTAAATACATCATCAATGGCTACCTGAAGTCAAGAACCCTTGAAGCAAGTTGAATTCAAACTTGTCCGAGATTTTTACTAGATACATGTATCAATTTGAAAATCCTAGGTGACATCTTTCTCAAGTTATCGTGTTCACAAGATTTTCAGAAAACCTGACATCTGACCTTGACCTCACCAAGATTCGAACTTGTCCAATATTTTTATTGCAGTAGATGCACCTATGGTATCAATTTGAAAATCCTATGTTGCATCGTTCTCAAGTTATTGTGTTCACAAAGTTGGGTGTCTGCGCCACAGGCTCCCCTATAATATAATAAAATTGCTGTAATTCCTTAACAGTTAATGCAATACTTTTGCTTAATACCCTGAATAAAAGCTGAAGTTTTGCACTTCAAATCACATCTTGATTGTTTGATTTCAAATCTACTGTGGTGGTATACAGAAATGACAAAAATGATTGTCCAAATACCTAACTGGACCTATTATTGAAGTTCCCCTTGCCCCTAAAATATTACAGAAAATAAGCTATTCAAACAAATTACTGCAGTTGTGAAAAGGGGACTATTCAATGTGAGAATTAACATGTGCTAAGTAGCTGCATTTATCAGAAACATTTTACAATTTTCTCACTCATAAACCCATTCTCACATCAATGGCGTTTTGAAAGGTGGTGGCCAAACCATCAGGAACATTTGGGACTGAATTTCTTTCTTAAGAACACTTGGACATATTGAATGGAAAAGCTGGGAACAATCAACCACATGATTAATGGAGATTCTGCTCTACCTTTGCCAGAACTGAATGATAGATTGACATATCTAAAACTGCCCCCTAATAAATACCACACACTAACGTAGTCACAAATTCTATTAAAAGTAGCAGAACTGGTTAAGATGCTGTGATAGCAAGGGCTCTACTCATCTGCAGGTTAGTAAACATAAATGAGCAAACTTTTGTGTTAAGCAAGAGGTGTGTCCCAGAGTATTAGATAACATTCAACATTTAAAGCAAACCATGGGAATAAACAAATGAAACAAAGTACAACAATAAAACAAAGACTACTGATTCAAATATAAACAATAAGACTACCAGGATACAACTGGGGAACAACAATCTTTGATTTACAGCCAAAAGTAAGAACAGGAGCAATCAATATCCAGCTAAAAGCAAATAAAACAAACATAAAAACAGCAGTTATTGAGCTGGAAAGCAAGCACAGGTATACAAAACGCTGTCTTGGAGTCCTTAAAGGATAGAAGACATGAAATTGGCCAGGTTTATAGGCAAGCTTCTCCTTTCTGTTTTGTGTCATCCCACCATCATTTTATCCCCTGTGCTCTTTTGGCCAGATCATTTTAATATATTATGTTACTTGTTTATGTAGAGTAATACAATATATGAAAGGTTTATTCTGTCACTCTTCAGTGACACCTGTGATCCCTGTGATCCCCCAAGGTGTAAATGTCTGCCAAACACATTCGTTTGCTCTGCGTCTATTGGAAAACAGTCCTATGGTCAATAGTGCCAAAAATCTGCTATAATGGGCCCCAGGATAATGATTACTTTGAGTGATGGCATAATGAGGGCTTTATAAATATGCATAGGTCACAAGGGGTAGTAATATTGTGGATTATTAAAACTGTAGGGTAAGAGGTCAAGCTAATGAGAGGAAGCTGAGGGGGAAGGCACAGCCACTGACACAGAAATTAGCAAGGCCAGATGTCTGAAACATAGGTTGTTTTCATAAAATGAAAGCGTAAACTAATGCTTTCCAGCACAGTGAGGATAAAACAAAAATGTGTGGGCTGGATCTCCTTCAGTGTGTCAGAATGGTCATTCTTTAACATGACTTATTATTGGGAAGTGGACAAAGTCGCAGGGGGCCAAATTTTGCTTGCTATTTCCTCTCAATAGCCCTCATTTATTTAATATGTGTATAGAAATGTTGTGACCCTGCACAAAAAAAAGTGCACATGCAAAATAAAACGTGCGCACCAGCCAGTTTTGTTCTTACTACCATGCCAATGTTAATGAATCCCATTCTAAATCAACAGGCGTTTGCTACATGAATCTGCATACTGCCACACGTACATTTGTTTTTATAAAAAAAACACTTACCTTGCGATGAAGTTGAGAAAGTGTTGATGATGTTAAGAGAGAAACCTGCACCGCCAAAGCAAAAGAAAAAAAAAAAAAAAAAAACAGGTGTAGGACAAGAAGCAGCTTATGTGTCAGCCTGAGATATGAAATTCACTGTAATCAAAAACATCCAGATTCTCCAGGGTCCATGAAAGAAATTAAGCTATAAGTGATGACATCCAGCAATTAAGTGATTATCTTACTTAATTTCTTAAGTAAGATATGATATGATATCACGGATTGGAATATGTTTAAAATAAAATGTTATGGCCTAAATCTTTTTAATATTATATTTTGTTTGTTTACATGCAATTTAATTTTAATTTTTATTTATTTATTTGTCATTCTCAGCATTTTTTGGCTTATGGTGTTTTTGAAAGTTGTGAATAAAAACCAAATAAGTAAATAAATAAAATAACAACAAGTATTATTTTTATCATCAGTATTAGTAATAGTACTAGTCAGTTTAAAGATGTGTGTTTAAAACATGTTAATTCGTTCACGGTCAGAGGCTGTTCTAAATTTGTTCGTAGAGTTCTAACAAATTCAGGTACAAAAATACTGATGAATCCCAGTGAAACCCAGCAAACTTTTGTACGCATGGTTTATGCACAGATTTGTGTATACTCACTGGCCCATTGTTCTCTCCCAAATGCCTCAAGATGTTACAGTAGCACTTTGCAATGAGAGTCTCACCCTTGAGAGCTAGAAAATCAGCTCACTTCATCTTTGATGATTCTTTATATGAAACTCATGTCAGTTTAAAACAGAAGTTGATGTTTGCTCTGCACTAGTTTGAGGTCAGTGGCAAAATCACAGAGTGCACAGTGCAAGTGATCAGAATGGGACTCCCAGGAAGCAATCTTAAAATAACAGCTCGCCTAGAAAATCTGGACATGCCAGAGGGGATGATCTTTAGCAGGAGATTGGCCAAATTTAAATCAGGTAAAGTTTTTGATTTTTCCAGTCCCATTCTCAGAGCTTTTTAATCATCCCTTGTAGTACGAGACAAAGATTAGCAGATTTAAAATCTTAGTAAAGCAAATAGAAGTTACAACAGCTCATATTTTAACCCCAAAAAGCTGAATCTGTTCATCTGGATGTAGCGTTTTCAGTGGGAGAAACGTTTCGTCAAACCAG
>VUQS01076064.1:0-10855 GCA_015108495.1 Heterochromis multidens
CTAAAGAAACTGCTGAGAAACAAAGTCATTAACATCTATCAATCTGGAAAGGGTTGCAAAGCCATTTCTAAGGCTTTGGGACTCCAGTGAACTACGGTGAGAGCCATTATCCACACATGGAGAAAACTTGGAACAGTGGTGAACCTTCCCAGGAGCAGCCGGTCTACCAAAATTACTCCAAGAGCGCATCGACGACTCATCCAGGAGGTCACAGAAGAACCCAGAGCAGCATCTAAAGACCTGCAGGCCTCACTTGTCTCAGTTAAGGTCAGAGTTCATGATTCAACAATAAGAAAGAGACTGGGCAAAAATGGCATCCACGGGAGAATTCCAAGGAGAAAACCACTGCTGACCAAAAAGAACACAAAGGATCGTGTGTCTAGTGTGATGGTCTCGGGCCGCTTTGCTGCTTCAGGACGACTTGCTGTAATTGATGGAACCATGAATTCTGCTCTCTACCAGAAAATCCTGAAGGAGAATGTTCGGCCATCAGTTCATGTCCTGAAGCTCAAGAGCACTTGGGTTATACAGCAGGACAATGATCTGAAACACACCAGCAAGTCCACCGCTGAATGGCTCAAAATAAACTAAAATCAGACTGAGATGCTTTAACATGACCTTAAACAGGCCTTTCATGCTGTAAAACCCTCCAATGTGGCTGAAATAAAACAATTCTGCAAAGGAGAGTGGGTCAAACTTCCCCCACAGTGATGTGAAAGACTCATTGTCAGTTATCACAAACACTTGATTGGAGTTCTTGCTGCCAAGGGTGGAACAACCAGTTATTAGATTTAGGGGGCAATTACTTTTTTACACAGGGCAGATAGGTTTGGATAACTTGTTTTTCTTAATAAATAAAATCATTATTTAAAAATTGCATTTTGTATTTACTCAGGTTATCTTCATCTAATATGAAAATTTGTGTGATGATCTGAAACATGTAAGTGTGACAAATATGCAAAAAACTAAGAAATCAGGAAAGGGGCAAATACTTTTTCACACCACTGTAGCTCCTTAGATTTAAATACTGCATTGCTGATGTAAATACAACCATTCTTCATTACTCTTGTTTCATAAAACCTATGCAAACCCACTCTTGATAAACAGTAACTCCAGCAACGGGCACCCATTTTCATCAAACGACCTCAGATAAGGCCACTTTGTAGAATTAACGGTGGCTACTTCGAGTTGCTGCCACATCCTACCTTTGCATTACATCACCTCATCAATATGGAAGGAATAGTGATAAAATCATTTAAACTCTGAAAATACTGAAGATTAGGGAAAACACTGTCTAAAAAAGTTTGAGGTCCTAATCACAGCAGAGGGGAAGTCATCATAGATGCTTGGGCTAATCCATTATAATGGCCTGAGGTAATCACTGGAACACTGTGCTAACTAAATGATAGATTTTTTTTAATCTATTTAATCAGGCATTATCTTAAAGGAATTAATGTGAGCTGAATGTCTATGACTGCATATAATGATGCTTATATGCATTAATTAACTGTACAAAAAAACTTTAAATTTGATTAAATTCCACCACTTTATCCACAATAAATTAACTTTCTTTCCCCTATAGGGAACACTGGCACTGGGTGTAAATTGTGAGGTGTAGAATACCTGACTATTAATGCAATATCTGGCTTTATTGTTCTAGAAAGCAGAGCTAAACTTTAAAAGGTTAATGCAGCTTTGAAATTTTGAACTTGTACGGCCAGCTTTAGCAGTAATGATTATGATTATGGTCACACCAACTGCATGAGACAGCCAAAGTAAAAGCTTGAGTTTAGATATCTGCTGGTAGCTGTGCTCTTTCCTCTGTCACCCCTGCAAATTTGTGTGCTGTCCTGCAGAAGCCTTTGCCTGTGTGTACCTGCGGGTCTGCATGTGTGCCGTATATATTATTCAGGTGTCAGGTGGTGCAGGGCAGATCCTATTTATCAACACTGGAGCAGAGGTGACGAGACAAGGAATGGAATTATAAAGCCTATCCTGACCCTGTGGGCATTGCAAGTGTACTTTTGTGTCTAAGTGTGCATGCAGTGTGTGTTTCAGAAGGAAACAGGGAGGGAAAGATACAAAGGAAAATAAAGACTGTGTGACTATTTGTGTGTGTGTGTGTTCAAGAGAGGCAGCTGGTCTATTATAGAGGTCTGGTCTATAAGTGCAGCAGCGTTCTGGGTCAGACTAATGGTTAAATGAGCGCCTGAAGTGTTCTCTCAGAAAGAATAAATGTACAGCTACTATTAGCGCCTGTGGCCTCGTTTTTGTGAGGTGAAGTCAAGGTTTGACCTGAGGCTTCAATAGATCCAGAAATTAAATTTGACCAGCAGTGGCGTCAAGGTTGGCAGTTCAATTCCCTGTGTAGCTCAGAGGAAAGAGAGGCACCATGTCTGCAATTTGACAAACTAATGAAAAAAAGAAAAAAAATGAAGTTTTCTTAATAACCTCCATCCATGAGATACTGCACAGATCATTATGAGAAATGTTTTTTGCTATTTGCATTTCATATTAATGAATGAATAATTCATGGTTTATTTATTTGAACTTCTCTACTATACGCAGGTGCCAATAATTCTTCAGTCTCCTCTGGGCCAGCTTAACTCTGCTCGTGATGTTTCAACTTACTTTTGAAAAACAAAAGACTTCCTGTTTTATTTGTATTTGTTATCTCATAAATTACCACAGGATAGTGTGAAGTCCAGATATGACCAGCAGACTCCTGGCTGCACTGTAAACCCCTCTCTTGATGAACTTCCTTATTTACAGTGAACAGAGCATTTCTCTGGACACTCCCTGTTTATGTTACCAGTGATGTTCAATAACCAGCCGCTGTGCAGCACTCATGGTATCACAGTGTCAGTGTGAAGATAAAGAAAACACAACCTGAAGACCTCGAGTGCAAACAACTCAGTGTGATAGAGGTGCAGAATATTTCAGCTAATGCTGATAGTTTGCTCCCACAAACACACCAACAATGGAGGTTAAAATATTGATGGAGGAGTGTAGATTATACTGAATGTACACAGTAAAAATATGAACTCTGAAACTTCAGTTTTAATCTGCATGCCTTTAACTTTTGCCTCATCTCTCCTGTTTTTGTGTTTTGTTCTGTTTCTTGTGTCTGCAAAATCTTTGCTGTCTTCTTTTTCCCTTCAACACCCAACTTGTCGAGGCAAATGACAGCTCCTCCCTGCGACTGGTTCTGTTTAAAGGGTGTTTTTCCTTCCCACCAAGTGCCACATATAGGAGACTATCTGATGGTTGCAGTTTTCACTCTAATATTGGGAGCTCTTTACCTTTACAACATGAAGCACCTTGACTGTTGCCAACTGCTGATGTGAACTGGCTCTGTATAGCTGGATTTATCATTTAAAAGACCAGACAAACTTTACTTTTTTTCACTCACAAAGAATTTTTCTCCCTTTGAGTTTCAGGATTACTACAGCCAATAAAACAGCCAATTTTACTTTTCCTTACCTTCTTTATGTTATTTATCTTTGGAATGGTCCCAATATTGATTTTATGAGTCAGCTTATTCATCAAGATTACTCAGACTTTGCAAAAGGTTGTATAAGGTCTTTGGTTCTCCAGGAGCTTTTTACAGTTTGAGAAAATGACCGTGATGATATCATAGTGATGTCATGTTAGAGTTTAATCAGCAAATATAACTGCATTGGTGTGTGTGAGGACATTTGAAAGATTAGAACATGATCTTTATCAGGCAGAGATATAGATGTAATCAAGTTTCATTACAGGAAATGGAGCCAAAGTTTTTGGAGTCTGACTCATACACAGTACATTTAAAATATTTCTATCTGCTTCTAAAGTTCACATTATTATTTTTTTTAATCTTCTTTTATAAGACTTTTAAATATCCTCCAAAGTTATGAGTAAAATACTGATTTAGTGTGTGGGGAGGTGTGCACTTCTGTAAATTAATGGCACATAAAGTGCATCTCTTGTGTTCTCTGGGATGTTTTTGGATGTTTAAAGATAAATGTGTGCTGTACCTCACAGATTATTTCATTAAAATGCTCACCACAGCTGTATTTTTAAGACTGAACAGTACTCATCTGGTGAATTATAAAATCACCATCTGTATAGTTGTTATGAAGAAGAAAACTATCCAAGGAAGTCAAAGCTGTACTTTGTATCATGCTCTAAATGTGCTTTGGGTGTTTTAATTGACTCATTTTTCGAGCCAGCCTCAAGTGGACACAAAAGGAACTGCAGTTTTTCATAACAAAAGTTTAGGTGTCTTTACTTCCCACGACCCTTTTGCCACTATAAAGTATCAGCTTTGATGCTTCTGTGAGATTAGTTTGGGCAGCATGAGGTCATTTTCTTATCATGCTGTTCTGAATTGCGGTTCTCCAAAACACTTATGTGTTTTAGTGAGCTGAGCAATTCAACATGTTGGAAAGATATACATGTCCACAGTGACAATCTTGTGCAAGCCTGTCCTTAATGTGACAACACGCACTGACACTTATGTGTTGAAAATTCATTCAGACATGAAGCTGAAAAGGGCCAAATTTAAAAAAAATAAAAATTTTGTTTTATTTTTCATATGTTTCATTCTTTTAAATAATGAAAACAAACAACAAGGGACTCTAAATGTTTACTATAGGATTAACACAGAAATGTTGTGTCCTTGTATAAATACAACTTCCCACTGTATTTAAATGTCTGCTGAGGTATTAAGAACTCAAATAAAACGAATTGCTGCATTTGGAGCTTACAGCCACTCAAGGTTATTCTTTATACTTGAGCTTTACATTTTATTTTACCCTTGCCTTGGGCAAAGAACAAGTTAGAATCCCACAAAATGAAACCGAGAAAAGATCCCAGATTATAGCAGATTAAATATGTTCTCGTGGATGCATGTATCATTTATGGTTTTGAATATTGTAATGGTAATAATGATATGAATAATGTTGAATACAAGATTTAGAGAAGAGCGCCTGAAGTGCTGCCTCTGTGTCTGTCCATGGAAGCTTTGTGAATAATGCAGTGGTTGCAAACCAAATGAAATGGAGCTCCTCTGGATTTTTTTATGAGATGTGACACTAAATTCAACCCATCACAAGGGTCACATTCTATATCGACCACTCCATGTTCATATTCTATATGTATGAAATGGCTGAAAGCTTCCACTCACTTTATACTCCAGCGTTAAATGGAGAGTATCTGAACCTGCATCTATCTGCTATTTTCTTTTGAGAAAAGGCTGCAGGTTTGTTTCCTGAATTGGCTTCACTGCACTTCCTGTTAAACAAGATGGACTTTGGACTTGTAAATACATACAGACCTATTTGTATGTGTATCATATTTTGATTTTACTTATTTTTATATAGACATTCATATGAATTTCCTCTTTACATTCCTTTGTACTAATGTATCAACCTCCCCATGGAGGATCAATAAAGGAACAAGGAAAGGTGGTTTACCCACTAGTGACAATGAAAAGATGCTGCACATACCACAGTGTAAGAAAGGTTACATACAAAGTCCCAGTCTTGTGTAAAAATTCATTCCTAAATTTAAATACGTTGAAGTTCTCTATTTTTGTTTTGCATGTCAGTTGTTCTTGATGATGATGATGATGATGATGATGGCAGACTCATTCTTCCAACATTCCTTTAAAAGTTTGCTAACACATGTAAACACTTCACAGTAATGAGCTTGTCCTTGCAAAAGGACAAGCTGGGATAAAAGTATACATGATTTTTGTGGTCCTTTAATCAATACACTGAAAATCTAATTTTCAAAGGAGGCCTGGGCTCGTAGATAGGACACAACAAAAACGGCAGGCATCTGAAGATAAATGTGTGGTGGCCTGAAAGCAGAGGGTGCAGAAAACAATATTACTCTGTTTTGTTGAAATTCCTTGGAGACTGGAATCCAAACAACATACTGTGAAATGTCCAGTACTTTTCACCATATAAAACCACAGAAGCATGAGGAGAACATGCCAAAAATGGCTTCCTGAATACAGGTGTAAAAATACAAAAGCCTAGGGGGTGCGAGCTGGCCAACAAGCCGAGTGTGTAATTGATAGCAGTGAGTCAGAGCTACACAATTAGCACTGCACCTGAGGGAACCACCTGGCAGGCTGTCAGCAATCTGAGCCGATGGAAGAAGACAGAAGGGCTCAACTATGATCCCATAATCCACTAACACCGGGAAAATCTGAATCAATCGATGACCAAATAGTGTACACTTTCATGCGTCTGTTATACAAGTACTAAATCAAACTTTACAACTGACATAAATAAAATTCTCTCTTTTCTAATTATTTCAATTTCTGAAAACTTGACTCCACAATAGTTATTAAATATATACGGCTCATTCCTTTAAAACCTCAGACACAAGGTCATGGTGAAGATTTTGCTGCATGTCCTCACTTTCATTTTCTTTCATTCTCCGAATATCAATAAGGGACAAAAGAGAGCACGAGAGGAAAAAAAACAGATGAGATTCAATGGAGTGTAGGAGAAGAAATGAGTGAGACAAGAAGAATGAGCACAAGAGGATCAGGAGCTTCTTTGTGTAGATGAAAGGAAGAAAACCTGTCTGCGCACACACCTTTTATACCATGACTTATTCAAGTCAGTACACAACAATGTGTGTTTGACATTACACAGACAAACGGATGTTGATCAAACCTGAAGGGCTAAGTATAAAAAACTAACCAGTGCACAAAAAAGCTTATGATCTGTTCATGAAAAATTTATTCACACTACTTAAATTTTAAAAGGCTGATACAGGTTGATTGAACTGGATGGATGAAAAATGAGTCAGAGAATGACAGAGATGGGTGGCAGAAAAGACAGTGGGCATCATTAGCTGAAAAAGGTCAAAGTGGGCTCAGGGTGGGTTCATGCAAGAGCTTGTCATGCAGCCTTGTTCAGGAAGGACTGCTGTGTTTGGTAAAGGCAGGTGAACAAGGTCAGGAGATAATGGGGTAAAGATACTGGTCCAAGGTGTGCATTAAATGTGTGTGGGGGAAGGGAATGGACGACAGATGAAACTTGCAGATGAAAGTAAAGAAGCAAAGTATAACCAGCTCGAACAAGAAGCAGATTCAAAAGCAGAAGATCTGACAGACTGCAAAATACATGTCCACAAAGCAAACAAGGAAGCAAAGGGGCAGGCAAAAGGCCAAGAAACAATCCAGAATACAAAACCCATATCATGCATGAGGCTTAGAAGGAATAGGCAAAAGCAGTGGAACATGAAAAACATGAAAAATACTAAAAGAAAAACACAATGAATCCTTGGAACTGGAAAATGGTAACAGCTCCACAGGGGTATTTGTACAAGGCGCTGTAACTGGCTGAAAACAAGTGTCACAAATATCTGAATGGAAAACTGACATGGGTGCAAGACAAATTGAAGATATGAAATATAAGTGGAGATAATGCCCAGGCCAGGGACAAACTGGGGGCTTCTGAGCCCTTGAAGCCTGTACAGGCCTGCCAAAGGCGAGCTTTGCTCCTCTTTTGGAGACGGCAACATTCCACGCAGTGAGAAATTACTTTTTGCAGACAATCTAAAGGCATTTAGAGCTTACAAAGACCCTTTTTTATAGGTTTATAGTATACTAAAGGCTGTGTCTGGTGGGACTTCATCTGACAACCATTAAACAATTTCCTGAAAACTGTACTTGAAGTCCAACACACTAACCATTGTGCCACAGAGCCACAAAATAAACTAACTATATAATTTCATATAAAGTCAGGTCACCTCAGTTGTTTTCTGCGGTTACACATGCACCAGTTATATAAAGCTAGCAAGAAATCCTGGATTTTGTTTTTGGTTTTTTTATGTGCTACTTCATGGTACTTAAGGATTGTAAAATGTTAATTCTTATCTCAAGAGCTAGCTCCCTCTTTTGTTTTCTTGATTTCTAAAGTTTGTTCAAAAACATGAATATATTAATTCTTTATATATTTTAGCAAATGTAAAACTTTTTTTTTTAGATGTTTTAGAGTGTATTAAACAAAAATTGTAAAGTTCATTTCAAAGTGCAGCTCAGGGTGACAGGTATTCAGTGATAATTTCAGGATTAGCTCTCAGCGTGAAACAAGCTGAACCACTTTGGCATGTTGGTGATGCTAGATGAAAAGTAAACTGCAGTAAAAATATGGTTAATACAAATGTCTGTCTCAAAGATTATTATTATCCATTCAAACTCTGTCATAAAATATTTCACTCTGAACTCCTTCCAACCTTTCTCAGATGCACAAAGGACTGAAATTATACTTACTAAATTTTACATAGCACCAAGGATGATACATTTGTCGCTCTGCTGTCTGTGGCAGTGACACTGCAAGCTCAGCTCTGAGTGTGAGCATGAGAGAAAACCTTTCTGATCTGATCTCAGCTTAAAAGCCCTGCTGTCATCTTCTATACTAGATGATTTCTAACTGGAGACCCAGTGGGACAAAGTGACATTTGGCTGATGGAGGGAGGACAGAGGGAGGAAAAAGAAAAGATGTGGAAGGGCAGGAGGGATGTATGCAGAGGTGATATGATGGAACGAGGGAAGAGAGAGAGAGGGGAGATGACATTACAGTGACTTTGCAAAGGTCTGTGCACTGAAAAATGGGAGTAGAAGGCAGAGGAATGAGAAAAGGGAGCGAGTTGTAAGAGAGGAAAGCTGATGCCTCGTCACCTCAGCATAATATGATCAGCTGTCATTTCCTCAAAGCTCGCTCTCCTTTTCCCTCCCTTCCTTCCTCACTTCCATCTACATATCTCTGTATCAGCTGAGTCAAAGAAAAATCTTCTCATTCACAGCACTGCAGCAATCTATGCCTGTCCTATCACCACCTCCATCCAACTTTCTAATTTTCCATTCTACCTCTCTCTCTCTTCTTTAATCTCTCCTTCGAGAGCCAGGCAGGATGGTAATTAGAAAGCGAGTACACACACACACACACACACACACACACACACACACACACAAATTTAAACGCGCGCACCCACATAAAGCCTGTCATGCAGACACACAAACACACTGGTGGAATAGCACAGAAAAAGAAAAAAAGGGCAGAAGAGAATATTAAAGGAGGAAGAATCAATAGATTCATTTCCTGGTGCTGACTGAGGTTGATCTCTCCCTGGACCCACAATCTTTCGAGTGCATGAGTGTTTGAGTTTGTGTGTGCATGTGTGAGAAAGAGAGAGACAGTAAGTGAAAGAGGTGAAGGAGAAAGCTGGTCAGGTTATTCCTGCCCCGGGGCAGAGCTGAAAAGGAAAGGGGGAGTATTGTAAAAATACAACTTCCTCTCCCCTCCTCCTCCTCCTTCCTCCCTCTGCATTGCCTCGCCTACCTATGCTGAGAGGAAAGAGAGCAAATGTAGATCTGTGGGCTGTACTGAAAATCTAGGTGGAGAAAAGTGAGATGAAAAATAAATGAAATAAAACAGGTCAGACGAGGAGGAGACACAGAGATGGAAGCCAGCATAGTTAACACACTGATTTGATTGCACCTTGAAACCAGCTTTCAGCTCAGTCCATCCATAGCCCATCTTTCTCCTCCCTTTTCATCCTTCACTCTCCCACTTTGGCTGCACTGCCTCCTGATTTGCTATTTCTGGAAAAAAAAAAAAACTTCTTGGTTTTCTTCAAATTCACAATCAAGGCAAACATGCGGGAATTTTGCTTTCAGATCAACAGAAAGAGGTCATTTAAGTGGACTACCAAACAGGCTGAAGCCAGGCGCCATTATATTACCCCTCAACTTAAGCTCTATTTGAACAGGACTAGCATTACTTCTGGATCTCTTGCTATTTGTAATACTTGGTGTGGTCATCACTGATCACAATCTTGTGCAAATCTGTCATGCCCATAATTTTTAAAAGCAAAACTTTCATCACAAATTAACGTAGTTTGCCAAGCACAGTGTTCAGAGACAGTAATCCCAAATCTCTGATCCAAATTAAAGGCTTCTTTAATTTATTAAAAAAAACCTGGGACTGTCCATGTTTTGTTTCTGGAACTGAAGAAGCCTCTTGGATGAGAGGTGAAAGGTCTTCATAAACTTAAAGAAGTCCAGCTGCCTTCTTTTTGCAAGCTCTTAAGACTACCATGACCTGGATGACTGAGAACCTACACAGACATCTGGCAGGAAAGTTTGAATATATTTAAATAAAATAAATAAAATGTTTGTTTTTCAAACATTTCCCTGTGAAATTGTAATTAATTGGTGAGGGACAACACATAATAAAGCGTGGCTGGATAGTTGATTGCAGCAAGTTTATTGTAAGATGATTCCATCCATCCATCCTCTTCCACTTATCCAATTCAGGGTCGTGGGGGGACTGGAGCCTATCCCAGCTACCGCAGGGTACACTCTAGACAGATCGCCAGTCTGTCACAGGGCTAACACAGAGAGACAGACAACCATGTACTCTCACATTCACACCTGTGGGCAAATTAGAATCACCAATTAACCTAACCCCTCTAACTGCATGTCTTTGGACTGTGGGAGGAAGCCAGAGTACACAGAGAGAACCCACGCAAACACAGGAAGAACATGCAAACTCCACACAGAAAGGCCCCGGCAAGATGGTGGAGTTGAACCCAGGACCTTCTTGCTGTGAGGCAACAGTGCTAACCACCAAGCCACCGTGCTCCATAATGATCAAGGAAACACCTCCGTCCATTTTTGTTCTTTTTCAGGAATCTCTGTAGCCACCTGGCTGTTTGTGTATGATAATACTTGTATTTTATACTGAATTATTTAATATTTAGCCTTGATCTCTCTTTCTTTTTTTGTGCAGCTCCAGTTGAGACAGTTTTTTTTTTTTTTTTTTTTTTTTTTTGTTGGTTGTGGTTT
>VUQS01076064.1:13537-30052 GCA_015108495.1 Heterochromis multidens
GTCCTGAAGTCACTCCTTTGTTATCCTGGCTGTGTGCTTGGGGTCTTCACCCCAGTCCGAGGTCCAGAGCATTCTGGAGCAGGTTATCAAAAATAGATGTGCCAAGCTTGTAGCATCATACTCAAAAAGACTTGAGGCTGTAATTGTTGCCAAACGTGCTTCAACAAAGTATTGAGCAAAGGCTGTGAATACTTATGTACATGTTATATTTTTTGTTTTTCAAGCAAACGTTTTTCAATTTGTCATTATGGGGTATTGTGTGTAGAGGTGAAAAGTGAATATAATCTATTTTGCAATGAGGCTGTAACATGACAAAATGTGGAACAGGTGAAGTGCTGTAAATACTTTCCGGATATTGTTTGAGTTAAAGACCCTACAACATTACAGAAAAAAGAATAGACGAGAACAGGTCTCAGAGAGTCACCATTTACCAAGGCCAGTCGGGGTGAAGGAAAAGTAGAAGTTCCATGTTTGCAGGAAAATTTGGTCAACAAACCACATTGGTAAAGGTTAGGAGGATGTGGTGGTTTGGCATAACCTTTTCTAAAATAAAAGCATTGTGTTTAAAGCCACTAATGATTTACCAAACTTCAACCAAGATTATGTGGCTGAACATAAATTAATTAAGCTAAAAAATAAAATAAAATAATTTGCAATGATAGTTGCATATGCAATAGCTTACACAGAATTCCAGTAATAGATACAGCATTTTTTATTGCTGCTTTGGTTGTACATTTATAGTTTACCTTCATTTTTACATTAATACTATAACTGCCTCATTGGTGTTCAACAAATAAGTGCCCGTGAGTGACAGCGATTACAACAGATCTGAAGTGCTGCAGAGCACAGTAAGTGCCTCTGTGATGAACAGCAGCTGTAGCTGCTCTGACTGGCAGAGTCTCCGTAAAGACTGAAGCCAGACTGCAGAGGCAGGCCAGAAAGGGCAGAGTGGGCGTCATAAGTCTCTCCTATTACAGTGTGCAGAGTGGAGAGGCCAATAACTCTGCCAGAGAGCTTGAGCTGAGTTATAAAATGTTTTGCACATAAAGTCAAAAGTATAAGTACTGCCACTGTAAGCTGAAATTGGTGGTTATACTTCAGCCATGGACTGTAAAGGAGACCTGAAAAACACAGGGGAGAGCTGTCTTCATGTTTCATTGTAAAATTAATCAGATTATTTTATTGTGACTTGGCATATGTCTGTCTTATTGGGGTGTAGATTAAAAAAAAAAAAAAATAGAAAAAAAACTGAAACTGTTAAATAATATAGTATTTTGGCATTGATTTTAACCACAATGCTTGTACCAGCATGTTGATGATGCATTTAAATGACACACAAACAAGATGTTGTTCATTTCAGTAAAAAGAAATGAAGTGACATGATAATAATATTACCTATCATGACTAATATCATAAATTTTGTTTATGTCATTTGTTTGTATAATAAATGTCACAACTGCTGGCACCTCATTATGATCACCAATGAACCCAACAAATAATAATGCACTGTTTATAGACTGTACTCGGTCTTGGAAACATTTCTGTTTTAGCTATATGTTTCTTTACAGTCAGGACCCTTACATTATAAAATCATTAACAATGACGTTTGTATCTAAAAATGTTTTTTAATGGTTTTGTCTTGTAAATGATTGTTTGAGCTCTGAAACCCATTCTTGTCTATTGCTTGTGCAGGGAAAAAACGGTTTCCTGTTGCGCCGAGCAAAGCGCAGCGTAAGCACACCGGCGAGGACTTACGCTGCGCTTTGTGTGACGGTGTGACGTACCTTTGCGCGACCAATAGTAGTAGGGATAGTGCCAAAGCTTTATTCTTTATGGATGAACGATTCATGTTTTGAAATAACGTAGAATACACGTAGAGCGGGTGCAAAATAAATGACGTACGGGCAGAGCGCAGCGGCCAGCGCAACACAAATTTTGGGCCATGCACTCCAGCTAGCGGTAGGCGCAGCGCATGCCGCTTCCTATGTGAAAAGGCCTTTAGTGTGATAAGTGAACAGAGAAAGTTCTTCTTCAGTTCTGTGCACCCTCTTGTATGTAAATCAGCTGGCATCTCCACTCAACAACTGTAGGGTCTAAATGCCAAGCTCAAGAGAAAAACAACAACAGTTGGCCTAAAAGCAGGAGAGCAATTTTCTTTTACTTCCCTGCTCCGATTTTCCCCAAAGAGCCAGAGAATCAAATTGTTGACCTTTAAAACACAAGAAGGCTGCATCTCTGTGCCTTCAGGCTGCCACAGTAGAGGGACTGTTAAGACCAGAGAGGGGCCCAGTCATACCTGCTATAAATACCAGGAACTCAGAAAATACACAGAAAACAAATAACACCTGTCTGCATTGCACTAGTACAGACAACTCGATCGAAAAAAGAAAAGAAGTAATTATCTAATTAATAATAATAACTTTATTTGTATATCACTTTTCAAAACACAAAGTTACAAAGTGCTTCAAAGTTTGAATAAAAGCCACACATTAACAATACGTATACATGTTTGAACATACAGACCCAAATTTCCTCTTACCTGGCAGCTCCATCTTCAACATCCTCTGTCTAATATGTCCACTCTCCCTCCTCTGCACATGTCCAAACCATCTCAGCCTTGCCTCTCTAACGTTTTCTCCAAACCACTCAACCTCAGCTGTCCCTCTAATGTATTCACTTTTATTCTTATCCATTCTGGTCACTCCCAATGAAAACCTTAACATCTTCAGCTCTGCCATCTCCAGCTCTGCCACCTGTCTTTTTGTCAGTGCCACTGTCTCCAAACCATACATCATAGCAGGTCTCACTACCATCTTGTAAACCTTGCCTTTCTCTCTTGCTGCTGTCCTTCTGTCACAAATCACCCCTGACACACATCTCCACCCACTCCACCCTGCCTGCACTCTCTTCTTTGACTCTCTTATGCACTGTCTGTTGCTTTGGATATTTGACCTCAGGTATTTAAACTCATCCACCTTCACTGGAGCTACTCCTTGCAACTTCACTGTTACACCTGTCTCCCTCTCATAAATACAGATGTTTTCTGTCTTGCTTCTACTGACTTTCATTCCTTTTCTTTCCAGAGCATAGCCCCACCTGCCCAGGCCACCTGCCCAGGCTCTCTTCCACCTACTCCATGCTCTCACTACAGGTCACAATATCGTCTGTAAACATATTCCACAGAGACTCCTGCCTGACCTCATCTGTCAGTCTGTCCATCCCCACTGCAAACAAGAAGGGGCTCACAGCAGATCCTTGATGTAATCCCACTCCCACCTTAAACCCATCTGTCACTCCTACCGCACAGCTCACCACTGTCTCACTGTCCTCATACATGTCCTGCACCACCCTCACACACTTCCGACTTCCTCATGCAGTATCACAGTTCCTCTCCTAGCACCCTATCATAAGCTTTCTCTAAATTGATAAAGAAACGGTGCAACTCTTTCTGACCTTCTCTATACTTCTCAAAGCAAACATGGCGTCTGTAGTGCTCTTTCTCAGGATTAAGCCATACTGCTGCTTACTGACCATCACCTCTCTTCTTGACCTAGCTTCAACCACTCTCTCCCATATATTAACGCTATGGCTCATCAACTTTATCCTTCTGTAGTTACTACAGCTCTGCACATCACTCTTGTTCTTGAAAATCTGTACCACACATTTCTTTTCCAAAAAAAAGTTTACTGCTTTCTTTCCTAGACATACCTCCACAGGTATGTCATCTGGACCAACCACCTTTCCACTCTTCATCCTCTTCACAGCTGCCCTCACTTTCTCGTTACTAATGTTCTGCACTTCCTGATTCACCAACGGTCCTCCATCTGTCTTCCTCTTGCTCTCATTTTCTTCATTCATTAGCTCCTCAAAGTACTTTCATCTTGACAACAAACTCTCTTTGCTTGTAAGTACATTTCCATCTCTATCCTTAACCACCCTAACCACCTGCACATCCTTTCCAGATTGATCTCTCTGCCTAGCCAGTCAATACAAGTCCTCTTCTCCTTCCTTAGTGTCCAGCCTAACATACAACTCACTCTAAGCCTTTTTCTTTGCCTTTTGCGACCTCTCTCTTTGCTGTACGCCTAGCCTCCCAGTACTCCTGTCTTTGTTCTTCATGTCCCTGACTATCCTACTTTTGCTTTGCTAACCTCTTCCTTTGAATACTTTTCTGTGCTTCCTCATTCCTGGTCCTGTTTTGGTGTTGCCACCAATTAGCAGTTATCCATCTACCAAACAGTTCATATAGATTGCTAACCAAGCTAACTATCATTACCTGATAACTTAGCACGCAAAGCTTTAGTCCAAATATGGCTTAAAACACACAAACAAACAAAGAATAAAAACTAAATCTGAATCCTCAATACAGGATTTCACTAGTCAGTGGATTGAGTGTGTGCATTTTTGCAGTCTATGTTTATGAAATATGCTGAGACATAAGTTTTTGTTCCGATGATAAATTCCACTCATAGATGTACTATTTACAATAATGGTTATTATTGTAAATTTGACAATTAAGTTTAATGTCGCTCTAATTTTAACTACAGTGTTTTTGTATCTTAATACATTTTACCTTAACAATAGCAACAGTCTGATATCCTTTAGTAAATAGTGGTATCTGATTAGAAAAAAAAAGTGTTATTAAAGTCAAATGAATAATGGATTAAAATGAGCACATGTTTTAAGGATAAGTCATTATTATATACTGTGTTGCTCTTGTGGGTGAAGATAAAAAGAAATCAATCAGTTTGAGTGGGTTGTGGGTCTCATTTAGCCTGCTGACATCAACCTGCCTGGCTTTAACATTCAGCTGTGAGCACAGTGCTGTCCTGGTCATGGGAAAATGATCACATCACCCCCACAGTTCAATCTGAAATTATGCGTTTGGATGCTAAAAGTGCTCTCTCCATTCGTGGGCTTGAAAATTGTCACATGCATGTCATTGGTCTCTGGTTAAAATGAGAATTAAAGCCGTGGCCACATTTTAAACTGTCATCTGTCACCCCTGGAAATGCTTCATAATGACCCTCAATTATACATTCTGGATGATGTTGCTAGGTGACCAAACTGGCTAAGTGGCTGATGGGATCAGCCGGTGGTCACTCAGAATTTGGGCTGAAAGCAGGCCAACACTCGAGCCAAAAACGGACTAAGAAAACCACATCTGGTGATTAAGATTCCATCAGGGAGGTTTGACTGTTTATTTGCCTTTTTCACAATGCGTTATTTAAAACACATTACATAGATGAACTCACTCCTGTCTTACTATTCATCTCATTTCTGTCTGTCTGTTTACATTGCTGAAATGTACATATTTGTACAGGACTTTTTTAGTTAGATAACCATCTGCATTTATTATTAAAGTCAAATTTGACAAGTGTTGTTACGCTGACTCTTTCACAAGGATGTTTTTCTTTATATAAAAATAGTACAAAATAATTACATAAATCTTAATATTCAGTCTTACTTTGATTGTCCTCTGTTCTTTCTCTAGGTGTATTTTCTTGAACGTTATACTATCAGCTCTTATTTCCATGTTGAGGTTTACAGCTCTGTTGGCTGCTGTAGCTTCCTGATTTCCCAGCAGGATCAGCCTGACTTCATCTTATCTTCCATTATCACTTTTTTCCCCTTTGTGTACACCTGTCTGATGACTGAATCATGCTGAGGAGCCACACTTTTCCATAAGGACCCTTGCATGAATGTTTTTATTAGCAATTGTTTGCTCTAGGCTGGGCTTTTTTTTCCCTGTGTACCTCAGTGAGCCAGTAATTGCCAAGCATCACCCAGATGTGAAGTTGTTTTGTTGTGTTTTAGGATGGATTTGAATCCTCCAGGAAATGGATTAAGCACCAAATTAATACCACTCATGGTGACAGTGTCATTACACCCATGTTTTCTCAAACTAAATTGTGGGAGTTAAAGAGCTGAACTGATCTGATATCTGCTGCCTGAATCCAGATCAGTTTCTCGGTTTACTCCCTCTTTGTTTCTCACTGAGATGCACACTTCCCCACAACCTGAAACAGTCTCCAACATGACAGAGAACATGGTTATAACTGCCCACTCAGGGATGATGTGTATGGAGCAGTCAGACAGAAGAGAAATCCCTCTCACTTTCTCATCTTATTTGCAGCTTGTAAGCACAAACATAAACACACAAACAGAACGAACCAGCCAGAGTACAGACACACAATTACTGAATAAACTCATGTCAGTCAAATTATGCATCAAAACACAAACAACGTGTCATGCATTCTGTTAGAAGCAATTTTAGCTACTGAAACCCAGAGACCTCCATTGTGACTGCCATATGCAGGACTTAACACACCACTTCGAGCTACACAACAGCTGAATTGAAAGCCAGCCTACATCAGGATGATACCCTTTTGTGCATCATACTGGCAAATCTCACATAGGGCATGTTATCATCTTAGCAAGCCTACAGTTGCCCCTACCTCTGAAAGTTGCTTAGTAACCTATCTCCACCTTTTCATGCTGTTTATGGTCTAATGAATGTCATATCTGTGTCAGTGATGCCAGCTCTGTACTGTATGGAGTCTTGCTGCTGCTACTCTCCCTGCCTCCCTGGCTTAAGGGGTGGCCATATAGGAAGAGTGTGGCAACAAGAGGCCATGTAAGGTCAAGGAAATTCAGGGACTTTGGGGGGTCTTAGACATTGAAATAACTACCAATAAGATACTGCTGATATATCACAGTGTTACCTTGGCAGCGACCCTTGACCTCCAGTAGCAACTAACTTTCAGCTACTGAATGAGCGCAATGAGAAAAATCTCTTGATACATGGATTCGACTTTCAGGCAGGGAGGGATCACATCTGCAATAAATAGGTGCAGTCAAAAGAAAGAGATGGACTCACAGAAAGGTAAATGAAAAGTTGTATTTCACGTAATTAGCCACTACTTACTTAGTAATAATTTAAAAATAACAAAAAGTATTGCATGGTAAGGTAGGTGAGTCCAAAATACTTAACAATTTCTGAAATCCAAGTAAACAGGGACCCAACAGAAGAGAACAAATAGGTAGTCTCAGGAACATAACTTAGTGAGAACATGCACTAAATACAAACATACCAGGGATAATAAGGCACAGGTAAATTCAATCAAGACAAGAATTAGGACAGGAAAAATGAATAAAGAAGATAAGCAAAAACACAAAAAGCTACGTGAGGAACAAATCTTCAAGAAGAAAAAAAAAAAACAACTTTCAAAACAAAGTAGCTGAACAGAGAACAATGATTAAACAGACTGAGACAGAGAAACAGCAGGACAAAAACCTTCTTAGAAGCAAGTTTCACTACTTGGCAGTCTTCTCAAAGTGGGACTTATTTAAGCAGTAATTTTGAACAATTACCCAATAAATAAATAAATATTGACTCACCATCTTTGGTGTTACAGAGTTCTCTCATAGATTTAAATTTAAAATTCTTTGAGTGCCATGCCTTTCTTGAAAGATCCCCAATAAGGCTCAGACATGGAAACACATGTCTGAGCATGACAGAACATGACAGAATGTCCTACATCCATATTGTATATACATTACTGCAGATGGAATAATGTGGTCTAAAATATATTCAGATAGCTGCATGCATGTAGCCTGATGTACCAATTAAACTGACTACATTTATATGTATCACATCAAAATAAATTTTCTAGCTTGTTAGCCATTACAAATTAAGGCTGCACAGCCAATCACATGACCCAAACATGCAGAGCTGTAAGTTGTAGTTTCCTGTAGAAATATGGCGCATCTTGCATAGTGTGGGAATGAGCAGAGATTTTACTTAATGGTAAAATAGTGCCCAGTGTGCTCCACTGACACCACTATCTTGCTCTCTGTATGTCCATCCATCTTTTTCTTATCTGTTTATCTGATCCACCTCAAATTTGGCAGGTATGAATCTTGGGACCCGAGTAAATGCAATGATCTTAAATACTATCACAACTAAGTTTCTGGCCCCTAATATAACCTTAAACAGGCCTTCAGTGAAGGTATTAAAAAACGGGACCTGGCTAAGAAATTTTAACTTTGACAAAATTTCATCACGCTGGTGGTCTGAAACTCAAACTGGTGCTCGCAAAGATTATTGGGCATTTTTTATTTAACGTTATTTACTTATTGTCTTTGCTTTCCTGTGACATATGACTTCAGTCACTCACTAATATGAATGAACACTTCTGGAGAAAGCTGCAACCCACAATCTGCTCATTCTGTACAGCCACGTTTTAAAGCGACACAGTCACACACATATTTAGAGACTGTATCTTTACTGCTGGCCTATTTTCAAGACAGTAACTTTTATCTACATGGTACATTTAACAAAATAACCAGGGTTACTCTCTCTCTAAACAGACTCTGCAGAACTAACTTAAATATGCCATGAAAGATGCAACACCGGATTCTCCTATCATTTTTGTCATTTATAAGCACTTTTGTCATGACTGAAACTGACCAGTTTTAGGCAGATTTTTTTCTTTTCTTTTCATTTTTTTAATTAACAATGTGGTTTCTGATAAACATAAATAAAATAAAAATGTCAAGATATTAAGGCTCATGCATCTTCTGAAAATCATGATTCAATTAGAGATAATCTTCACAATTTTCACATCTTAGTTATCTTAGTATGCCTTGTATGAACTGGAAACAATAATTTCAGATCAATGCAGCATATATGTCTTTCCACTTTGGGATAACCCTGTGAATTCCAGTGTATTTTCCTTTTTTCTTAATGCCAGAATTTTATAGAATTATGAAAATCCTACACCTCTGTGGAAACAGAACAATCATGGCTAGAAGCAAAAAGAGCTCACAAATGTCTTTTGTGCAGTATAGTGCTATAATGCCATAAATCATCAAAAACAAAAAAACAACCAATAAAAAAAAAACACTAGACACAGCATGTGTTTGACTATTTATATTTTTAGAACCTATACAAATTTAGTAGCACTGAAAAGAGCAGGTGTTTCAGTTTTTCTTTGTTTGTTTTTACAAGATCCATTTAGTGCAAATAGTTTATTTCTGGTTAATTTTTAAATGTGAGATGATGAACACATTTATTGTGACAAGATTTCACATTTTAAACTTAGATTTGGTTCTTTGCCTAAAGCGTACTGTACGTCACACATGTTTTGCTAGTGAAAAGTTGAAAATGACACAATCACACCTGTTCAGGGTTGATACACACTTTTTAAAATCTAATCCATTTGGGACTTTTTAAGACCTCTTTGAAAATTAGCATTTCTTATGTAACTGTGGGAGCCATGAGGAAGGGCTCCAGTGAATTTGTTAATTTGTGTATTGCAAACTGAACCTTTACTCTGAGGGGAGACAGTCCCTTCCTACAAGATGTAACCTGTCACCAGGCTGACCACCCGCCACTCCAGGACAGCAAAATCACAGTTGCTCCATTTTTCTTTCACTTTCTACTTTCACCTCTGAGTTGAGAAGGCAGGTCTTCCACTGCTCTGATCTTAAAGAGCGTGGCCTTCTCTGACCTCTCCTCTCCAAGCTCTCTTGACCTCATGCTCTCCAAACAAAAACTGTAAATCTCCCAACTAGAGTGATGCAAAAGTACACACTTAGTACACACTTAGTACACACCACCAACCAAGTGAAAAGATTTAAGTTGTTCCTTCACCAAGTTAGCACAGTGCATAGTGTAACTCTCCAATGAGAACACAGAGAGCCATGTGTTTCTTTGGAACTGGACATCAGGAAGGACAGCATCAGAACTGGACTGAACACTTACCAGCTCTGACCTGAGGAATGGACCCCTACAGCAACAACTGAAAGACTTATTAAACGAATAACTAATAACTTAAACTAATAACTTGTCTAGATTTCTTATTCACTTTGATGTTTTAAATTATTGTTTATAATCTCAAAATATATTATTAATTATTTGAGCTCAAGATAATAGTGTTATCTATTTTCCTTCATCTTAAGGAAATGCACCAAATATTATTTTTATTTGTTTATTTGTTTATTTTTGTTTATTTTTTTATTTTATGAGGTTTAGAAAATAAATACATTGGGAGTCCCAACATCATTTATTTGTGCTAACCATATCAGGAAATATATGGTAGTACTGACAGTGAGTCATAATTTACTGAGTGTAAAGCATTAACAAAACACCTGAACAATGTTACCAGCCTTAGTCCAAAAGGAGCTGATGATGTAGTGGCAACAGACTCCACTGGGGTCATTACACTAGACTGTTTTAATTTCCAGTTAACAAAGGTTTTTCAGCACAAGGCAGTAATAAATACAGTAACACCCACCCACCCATCCAGACACATGCGCTCTCTCTTTCTTACCTGTATATGAGTATATCATCTGTGGAACTGTTGTACTGGATCTGGTACATGCGGACTCCTGGTATGTGGTTCTGTGGAGGCCATCTGATGGTAGCAGAGCTGGACGTCAGATCCGACACGCTGACCCTATGCTGGTCAGAGCGGGCCTGGCCTCCACTGATATTGGATTTGATGGATGTAGGGATGTCTGAAGGCCCTGGATCAGGATCCAGTTTGGGGTCAAAGTGTGGAGAAGGGTTGACGACTAACTCAACAGGAGCGGTGGCCTCCCCAGCGGCATTGGATGCTATACATGTGAACTTTCCAGAATCCTAGAAGTCATTGAAAAAGAAAAGAGAAAACCCAACATTTATCCAAATGTTTAATTATAATGAGCATCATTTATATGTTTTCATATTTCTTTTAATAATAATATGGTGTTTGCATAAATATGTGTACCAAAATGCACATCATACAAATTTAAACATGCAAACAAAGATTTGTTTGTTTTTTAACAGGAAAAATGTACTGTAGTTTGTTGTAAATTGTTTGATCTAGAAGCCAATCAGTTTTTAATATGTTAATATTCTGCAAAATAAAGGCATCAGAGCCACTTCGCAATGCAGCTCTGATCCAGCACTTTTACAATATACCTTGCGTATATCTATTCCTTGAAAACGAAACTGCTTCTCTACCTTGACAGAGGCCTTGAGGATGTCAAGAGAACCATTCTCATAGCAGATTGTTCTTGATGTGTTTCCAATCAGCTTTCCATCAGGACTGACCCAATGTGTTGAAGGCTCAGGGTCACCAATGGACTTGCATCGAAGGCTGACTTCCTGACCTTCCATTACAAACATCTTGGAGGTGTGGCGCGTTATCATTGGTGGCTCACAAACAAACTCCTCCTGTCAGAGGACACACAAACTGTCACTCATACAAACAAAAAAAAAATCACAAGTTGTTGATGAATTCGAATTTGCATAGGTAGGTTCCTAACTGAGTGAAGTCAACTGGAAATATCTTTGTGGCAGTCATAATAAGAGCTGGTTGAAGTCTCCAAATACTAAGGAAATGTGCTTCAATGCTTCCTTTATTACTTCTTTCTGCACAGGATACACTGGACCATCCTTCATGAAAGGAAAAGTGATAAGGCCATTCCATAATTCATGGCAGTGTAGTATCCAACTGTTTATCCAACAATAAACACACCTGACAAGTGGCAGATCATGTAAATTTTAATTAATAGGTGCAGATGAATTATGAACATTACACTAAATGAGATAAAATCTGCATCTTATGAAGGTGTTGCCTTACGTACATCTCTATCTTACAACACACAAAAACAACAGCAATAATAATAATAATAATAAAACTATAAAACTTGTAGAATACAATAAAAGTAGAGTCCTAAATAATTCTTTTTATTTAATTTAATATACAGCTAAATAAGTAAACAACAGACTAATAATCCAAATTCATCTTTTCATGAAAAACAATACATTTTCTCCGCCCTTGATAACACCAGCAGTGTATTCTTCCAACAGCAGAGTTGCAGGAGTTCAGTTGTTTGCACATTAAGATTAAGATATCTCAGAGTTTCTTAGCCCTTGCATTATTTAAAACCCACCCACTGGCACCTAAGCCTGTGTAAAGCCAACCAAAACCCTGATGGAGTATTACTGCGAGGCCAAGGAGGGCCAGTCAAGGCTTATCGGGGCTTACTCATCATTCCTACTGCTCAGCAAGTCTCCAAACCTTTTACAGGGTCCTTCTTGGGTCTTGTTACCAGCAGAGATGATTGCTGACCTGATGACCGCTGGGCTGGAGCTTCAAGTAAACCACTAGGGCCTTTCAGTCCTGTATTACATTTTGACTCTCAATTGCTCCCGTGAATCTCAGGGTAAAAGACTGTGATTGAACTGGGTTGCTCCCCAGCGTGAGTGTGTGAAAGTGTGAAAGTAGGAAAATGTGAAGTTAGGACATTGAATGGAAACTAGTATTAATACTCATTCAGTTGCCTTACAATACTGGATGAATAAAATATCTTGTTTTCCCAATAAATTCAGTGTCAACTCCCCCTCATGTTTTATGAGAATTCTGAGCCTTCAGTTAAGAAGCAGAGCAGAAGGAAAGTGCAGCAGAGCTGATGCCAAGGGAATTCCCTTGCTGATTGACTGCTAATGTCTGACCCCTGATGGAAACTGTGGGTGATTCTTTGTTCTTGTAATGGGAAAGAGACTATTAACTCTCTGAGTATTAATATGCCCACTCACTTTAGTGACACAGTGGTCTCTGGACCAACCTCTTCACAAGGCTAATCCTCTTAAATTTATCGTACAGCACCTCTCTCAGGGAGGAATACAACTATTCTTTGAGGTGAATCAAAGGACTGCACATTATCCTCTTTAAGATGATACAAATTAATCCTATCTTTACCTTAAAGTGCACCTCCACTTATTATTGTAGTTCTTGAAAATATCCAGGTGAACACAGCTTCCTGGTATCACCTACTTAAAGGTAAAAACTTTAACTTTAATGCTTTAAAAAAAAAAATCTGTCGTCAAAGTATCAGCATAGCTCAGCTTTAAAGAGGCAATGTCCCACCCAGGTGCTCATGGTTAAAGAACACTTCTCTGAAATTCCTCAGTCTTAACACCTGCAATATGCAGCAACAACAAATTTGCTCTATAATATATTTTGTGGCTTGTATTATATGATAGTAATGCATTAATATATATACATATAAAAAAAAGAAAGTGTAGTAGTATGGTAGTTTTAGGTTGCAAACGCTAAAGCCATGTGTTAGTACTGGAACATAATGATGCCCATGCTACATACTGCTGTCTTCTCTAGTTCAAAATGTACATGACATTAACCGTTTCTGACCAAGACTAGAAACTGTCATGCATGTCTGTGTCCTCATACACCACTGACATCACAACATTTCCTTTGCTCTGACACATCCCCTAACATTACACTTCAGTAAAATCTCAAGTTTGAGCTTTCACAAGCAGCTGTATTTGGCAGTGGAATGTCAATTTTTAATATAATTTACAGTGTTACCAGCCAGGTCATAGTGCATGTCACATCGGAACTATCGTGTTTTGTACTTTAGCTTTTTTAGACTCAATCTTTACTTTCACTTTCCATTGCTGCTTAGATTTACACTACTAAGTAAGTATTTAGGCACTAAATACTTACTGGTTAGGTTTAGGAAATCACTGTAATTTGGGTCAAAATATTCCTCTTTAAAACACTAATAACTGACCCCCTGGGATAAGAATGGGCTGGATTGCATTCTGCATTCTGCATGAAACAAGAACCAAGATTATTGTGACTGTAAGTTATGTCACATCAACAATAATAGATCTGCCAAAATGACAAAAAAGATCATTTAACCAATCCACTTTGAATGATGACACGAGAGGCATTCTCAAGCTTTTGGTAAAAGTATGTTTTTGTCATTTGAAATTATATATATATATATATATATACATATATATAAAATTATTTATAAGGTCTTCTTTATTTTAGAATATCATTTATCGTTATTGTGAAATGTAGTAGAAGTATGTAAATGATCAATAATTAAATAAGTCTATTTTCATTATAATTAATGTGTGCACAGTTTTAAACCTAGAATGTGTTCATGTTCATGTTCATACTGCATGTTGAAATAGATAGCTAATATCTTTTCATTTTTACTTTCACAAATAATTATGTCTGCTTCAGTGAGCTAATCCAGTTTTCTTCTTTTTTTTTTTTTTAGTATTTTACAGTGTTAAATATGACAAAGCTAACACGTGAAAGCTTATTTTGCTGGGAAAATGACCAGGACTGCAGATATACTAAATGACAAAAGTTTCTCCATTCAAAAGTGGAAATAATTCTTGTGTTATGCAGGCGCTGTTAGGGTTCATCTCTTTTATTTCCCTGCATGTTTATATTTTATTTTTAAAAAATGCTTTTGTTCTGTTATATTGGTTTGCCTTTGTAACAAGTCTCCAGGGACTTGTGATGAAAAATAGCTTTATTGCCACATTCGCTGTAATGTTTATTTAATGTGTGCTGTCTCTGTTAAATAAACCAATAACAATACATGTATATGGATAAAAGCCAAATACTGGGATCCATCTGTTTTAGTTTTGCCTCTTGTGGCTTAATTTTATTCTGTGCTTGATCACTGTGGCTCAATAAACCACATACTGGATTTTTGCTGGGACATAAGCTACAACTTTTCCTTCACCATAAGGCAGAAACACATAATGAAATTCAGTGGTTCTAATGCATTTTTTGCAGACCAAACTCCATGACTCCACACTTTCAGCAGAAGGTTCACTCCTCTGTGACACCAACCATCTGCCCTGCTGATATGTCCTTGAGAAAGAACGTGATTATGTATCCACTGAGGGCTAAAGTTAAGGCAGCAGAAAATCACATTTTGGTCTATGGTTTAATGGATCAAGACACCAAAAACACTGAAAATTATATGATAAATGTGAAGATCTATTTTAAGAATATATTAAGGGTAATAGTGACTTGAATTTCCATAAGTACATGTTCCATAAGTATATATATGACTGAATGTTATTAAAAACATGCATTGTTATAAATTCCCCAGTATCTATTAACTACAGTAGTGAAGCAGAAACCTCTGCAGGGCATAAAAGTGAAGCCAACACAGGTGTGCCAACACTGCAGTTCCTCTAACTGCCACTGGAACCCACAAGTGATGTCTTTACTGAACTTTACAGCAGAGATAAACATGTTTACAGCCTGATACAAAAATGGTTTTGGTCTCTATACCCAATTTAACCATTTATAACAGCTGTATGGATGATTTTTTTACGAGGCATAAAATTTGCATTATCAGTAGCTTATCGGCTGGAATCTACAACAAAAAGGTTGACATCAAGGTAGCAGCGTACATCAACACTCACAGGAGCTTGGAAATTGAGAATTTTACATATCTGAACTATATTTTATACTATTTTGGCTCAAGGGATTTTAAAATATTTTTACTCAAAAGAGAGTGTTTTAATAATGCTTTTGCTTTAGTTAACAAACCACATTATAGTGTGGAAATTCACAAGGTTTTAAAATGAGTGTATTTACACAATAACTTTAACAAACCTCTCTTATGGTCCAGAAGTATTTGCCAGCCAGGTCTTTAGGTGAGGCGCAGGTCTCCAGATCATCCTCTCTGGTCAGCCTGCGAAGCCACACCAGCTCACAGTTACAGTGAAGAGGGTTTCCACCAAAACTCAACACCAGCGCTGTAAGAGGAGAGCCCTTCATCTTGGCGTACACTGGAATCCGCAGAAACAGTGGGTCTGGAGGTATTTTCTTCAGCTTGTTAGAGGTCATGTCTAGCCTGGTGACACAACACAGATAGAGTTAATATCTTTCCATCACAGACATATTCTTGGCAGTTTTGATGAAAGCTTTGAACATTCTGGAGATTAAAAGAAGATCCATGCTATGAGCTTGATCAGCAGGCTTATCCAGAAACAGATATGGACAACTTTGTGCTATTTTCTTCCAAGAGAAAGGGGATGTCTTCAAAGTTGTTTGATGTTTAATTATATTAATTTTGTTGTGTTTCTGTACAGTGCTTCCTGATTTTTTTTATATTTTTGCATGTTTGTCACACTTACATGTTTCAGATCATCAAACAAATCCTAATATTAGACAAAGATAACCTGAGTAAATACAAAATGCAGTTTTTAAATGTTTTCATTTTTTAAGGGAACAAAGATATCCAAACCTACCTGCCCTGTTGAAAAAATTATTGCCCCCTCTTGTTAAATCATGAATTACCTGATTAACCACAGTTTTTGTAAAGCTGAGTTCAGTTTCACTGCCACGCCCAGGCCTGATTACTGCCAGACCTGCTGAATCAAGAAATCACTTAAACAGAACCTGTCTGAACAAAGTGAAGCAGGCTAAAATATCTCAAAAAGCAACACATCATGTCACGATCTAAAGAAACAGCTGAGAAACAAAGTCATTGACATCTATCAGTCTGGAAAGGGTTACAAAGCCATTTCTAAGGCTTTGGGACTCCAGTGAACTACGGTGAGATCTATTATCCATACATGGAGAAAACTTGGAACAGTGGTGAACCTTCCCAGGAGCAGCCGGCCTACCAAAATTACTCCAAGAGCGCATCGACGACTCATCCAGGAGGTCACAA
>VUQS01076065.1:0-22688 GCA_015108495.1 Heterochromis multidens
TCTCCCAAAGCAGGGATATTTCAAAATAACTTAGCATAAACAGGGACTGGAAATCGTGGAAAATAGATAAATAATTTAGGGGAAAAGTACCTTGGGGAGGTGTTTTTGTCTTTGTTTATCTTTCAGGAAAGGAGTCAGATTGGAGAGACGAGGTCAGAGAATGCTAGAATGGAGGATGGAGCAGAGGTCCAATCAGAAGAAGCCAAGTCTATACCACGTCGCCTAGAAGATTCTTTAGTCATAATATTGTTTTCTTATCATTCATAAAAACTGTTGTACCCAAGTTTCTGGGGCTTTTTGTGTGAGCAGACTGCCTGGCACACAAGGGACTCCAGCGCTGTAGACTTGTATGTTCAGCTTGTGTATGTAAATACATTTTTATAAAACGAATAGTCAGTCTCCTAAACTTTTCTCAGAAGCTTGAACACGTTGGCCAAATGCAATGCGATTGTATTGGTGATTTCAGTGTGTCTTTGTGAGCTGGATTGTTTGTTTTTTTTCATTTAACCTTTATTTATACAGGTAGTCCCATTGAGACTCAATGTCTCATTTACAAGAGAGACCTGTTCCAGACAAACATATTAAAATTACAATAATAAAAGAAACAATAAAATAGCTAAATTTGTCTAGTGTAAATTGTTGGATTGGATTGTTATATAGAAACACTGTTCAAACTCAGTTTTATGGATGTCTAAGTTGATGTTTGATGATTCTCTGACTTAGGGAGCATTTGATTTCCTTTTGATTTGCTTTTTGCATTCACTGTCAGGCAAATCAATTCACAAATATTACTTCATCTCTCAGATCTCTGGCTTCATAGTGTAAACCTCGTTAAGAACCTCGGTATAACTTGGTATAACCTTCAATTCTACTCTGAAATTTGCAGATTAAAACTGTCATCAAATTTAGCTTCTTTTAGTTAAAACTTTTAGCTCAAGTCAAACATTTCTTTCTTTTATTAACCTTGAGAAAGTGATCCATTTGTATTTGTATTTGTATTTGTATTTGCAATTGTGTCACATCCATACTGTATTGCTGCAATTCATTATATGCCAGATTTGGTAAGGCACTATCATCAGAATTGCAATTAATCCAAAATGCAGCTACTAGACTCCTGACTGGTAAATGAAAAAAGTAACACGTTTCACTTATCTTTGCATCGTTACCCTGGCTACCAGTGCAGTTTAGAATTCATTTTAAAATCGTTTGGTTAACTAATAAATACCCCTTGTCGAATGCTTAGGTCAGCTGATCAGTAGGTGTTAGGGTTAGGGTTATAGCCTTCTATAGCTAAACAGTCCTTTGCACTTGTAGCTCTGAAACTGAGCATGTGCCTTAAATGTGCTATTTAAATAAACTTGACTTGTGCTTAATAGCTCATGATAAAACACATGTCTAAAGTATACTATAGGACTCACCATATCTAGCTCTCTTGTATGCTTCCAGTCAGGTCTTCAGGATGGTAGCTGGGTATGTTGGTGTGTCTGAGGACAGCAGCAGAAGTGAACAGCAGTCATGGAGATGGAAGGTACTGCGGAGCCAGCCTTCGTGGATGTGGACCAGGGCCTGACTCTAGCCTGCATCGCCTTCCTCTGCCTACTGCTGATGGCCATGATCATCCGCTGTGCCAAGGTCATAATGGACCCATATAGTGCAATTCCTACCTCCACATGGGAGGAACAGCACTTGGATGACTGACAAACTGAAACAAACATATACATACCATGTATACGTGTGGCAACCAGACAAGACAAAACCAGCAGTGACCACCTAGTGTAAGGGTTTTGCATTTTTAATTTTAGAAATTGTAAAAAACAAAAGTAATCAAATCAGTCCATCAAAATTACAATTTTCAATTAGATTATTACTTCCGAGCTGCTTTGTTTTCCTAAAATGTTGAAGCACCAGAGTACATGTACTGCTGTACTAAACAAAAACAATTTTGTTCAAAGCAGGGAAATGTATAAAATCCAGGCATAAACATGAAATCTTCACATCCATTAGGAAGTATAGGAGAGCTGCTGTCTGCTGAGAAAGCCATTGGTGGAGTGACACTAATACAATCACAAAGTAAAGCACATAAACTTGGCTTTTGTACCTTGGGAGGTCTTCAGGAGCCCTGGGGCTGCCTTACATTCCTGTTGGTAAAACAAACACAATCAGTAATGACAAGTGGATGCCACACTTGATTAACCGCACATTTCCCTTTACTTCATTATAGACTGGAATAGCAAATTAGCAGATGAAGAAGTAGCCTTGCACAGAAGTGGAAACAGAACCAAAATACCATATGGAGATAACACATCACTGAAAGAGACTTAAGTAATGTTTGAGACTAATCTAAAGTATCATTTTAGTTTATTACAACTTTTATTTTTGGAGTTTTGGTCATGATTTTGGAATACTCATCAATCTAATGGAACTGCTGAGATGTGGGAACAGGGTGAATCATGACACGGTTGAGTAATCATCAATCACAGTTGTCCAGAATATTGTTTTTGGGTCTTCTGAACTTTGGTAAAAATCAGCAGCAGATAATCATTGCTGGCACTGGCTCGTGTCTGATTTTGCTACCATGACAAAATCACCATACACATGACTTAATGGCACTGGATTTACTGTGTGTTTTGGCTACACTTGTATTTATACTCACTTAGAGAGAAAGCTAGCAAAGCTGTTAGTGTCCACAGATATTATTGATAGGCCTTTTTTTTGAAAAGGTGTATGAAAACTAGGTAAATCTAGTTTCAAAATCACTAAGTTAGCAACAGTGAGATGAACTGAAGTTATGATGATCAGTGAGTGAGAGGGATGTCAGACAAACAAGCTGAGATGGTTTATATTTCTACATTAAAAAAATTACAATTAAAATTAAATCCCAGTGAAAGAATATCTAAATAAATGTATTTTTGAGTACAGGCCTGCAGTTTATAGATCAACTTCCTGGGTCAGTTTTAACAAAAAAAAACAAAACCTTACTTAGTGTGTTAGACAATCTGACTAATAATCTGTCTGAAAGTTAGCTTAAAAGCTAGCTGATTATGTGGAAGGTCATGATTCACATCATAGCAGACCTTTTAGTGAGGTTGTGTTGGTCCCAGATCTCATTACTACTGATAAAATTATGTCCACAACTACAAAAATAAAACAAAAAGTTTTGATAAACCAAAATGGTCCACTAGATGAATATGCATGAAGTTTGAGACTGGTCTGTTTCAAGTATGCTGTTATGTGTTGACAATATACTGTATAATGTGATTTTCATGTTATTTTGACCATCCACAGTAGAAGCTAAACAAAGAGAAGCAACAGTCCCAGTTACTTAAAAATTCATCACACAAGAAAAAATAGGCTAGCATGTTTTAATATTATTAATGTCTTGACAGTGACAATGGCACTTAATTGATTTTACAAGTTTACTAATCATGTCAAATACAACAAGAGAACACATGGGTGTTTACCAGGGCCTATAGAAAAAAGTTGCATTACTGGACCCGTAGGCTCCAAGGATTTTAAGGTTTTTACCAATGCTAAAATTAAAAAGATAAAACACAGCAATTTCAGTCTTTTTAATATGACTCTTGCAAGTTCCCAGACTTATGGAGATGAAAAGCCAAATCACCAGAGTGCACCTTTATATCACATATAATATAAATACAACATAAGGAGGCCTTTGTTACTTTCGCTGTCAGCCACATATGAAGATTTTATATGTTTTCTAAATAACTCTGAAATGACAGACTTGTATTTGCGTGTTTTTGATGCAGTGTCTGTGAGCATAAATGCTCAGACAATCCATAGTCATTTAGCCTTTACAGCAACAGTCATGCTTGATTATGTGCTACTGCATGTGTGTGCACAGCATTTCCTGTCCTAGTGCTGAATGGAATGCACACACCATATACATGCAAAGACAAAACTCCAGAGCAGACATCTAATGCTGTCAAATGTGTCCCAGCTCAGGGCAGTATAGCACTGTCACCTTGTTTGATTTGCCTGTGTCAGCCATTACTTTAGAATTAGCTGGGTGTTCTTGTTGCATATGTATGCCTTATATTTGTGCATGGACTCCATTTGTCATATATGAAATGTCAGTTGCATGTTATGAAGTGCCTATGCTTACAATAAATGACAGAAGAACTATTTAGTACAAGGCTGAGTTCCACATCAGCCCCTCAAATCCCTTTACCTTAAAGTTCTTTGACAAATTCTCATTTAGGTGAAAAAATGGCATAGTCTCTTCCTCCAAAGGCAGCCATGCTCATATTTTTCTGGTGACCTTAGATATCCAGGACATACAATAAAGACTGTTGCAGGGGTCGGTGTGTGAGTCAGCGATCTATTGTCATGCTTGACAAAGACTCAATGGAGGCTATGAGGTTATGTTTATTTATGGTTGTGGTGGGGTGTGGTCTATATTTCCAATACAGAGGAGGGGTGGAGCAGTGGATTCAGGGGGCAGTGTCAGGGAGGCTGAGTAAACAGCTGTGTGTGATGAGCTAATCAGTCTCTCCCTATTTCAGTGACACTGGGACCTGCAGGTGTGGGTGTGTGTACGTGAAGTGGGAGCTGCAAAAGCGTCTGAGTTATTGTATCACTAAAAATAAAACAATACATACCTTACCTTGGCTGTCCGTGTCCCCTGGGTCCCCATAAACCAACATACGTGTGTCACAGTCGTTTATATATAATATGAATAACTTTGGACCTAGCACCGACCCCTGAGGCACTCCACAATATATACCCATGCAGGTTGATTTGTATTCACCTATTTCTACAAATTGTTGTCTGTTTAAGTAGCTCATCACCCAGTTCAGTCCAACCCCTCTGATACCGTATCCTTCCAATTTATTAAATAATATGTTGTGATCAATGGTGTCAAAAGCTTTTTTCAGGTCTATAAATATTCCTGCTGCATACCTTTTTTTGTCTATAGAATTTGTGATTTCGTCAATTAATTCCAGTAATGCCAAAGATGTTGACCTTTCTTTTCTGAATCCATATTGGCTGTCAGTGAGCAGTTTGTGTTTCTCAATGAAGTCATCTAATCTGTCTACAAAAAGTTTTTCCAGTATCTTGGAGAACTGAGAGAGCAAAGACACAGGCCTGTATTTTGTAAAATGGTGTCTGTCACCTGCTTTATATAAAGGTATTACTTTTGCTATTTTCATCTTGTTTGGAAATGTACTGGTCTGCAGAGACAAGTTAGAGATGTATGTTAGAGGTTTTTTAATTTCTTCAATAACTTTTTTTTACTATTGTCATATCAATATCATTCCAGTCAGTTGATGTTTTATTCTTAAATTTTTTTTTTACAGTTTCTATAATTTCTTTTCCTTCTACTGCTCTTAGAGTGAGGATTCCTTTCCCCAAGATTTCCCCCAACCCCTTCTGATTCCAAGATAATTCTTTTTTTGGCCAACTCTGGTCCCACATTTACACAGAAATTATTAAAACCACTAACTACATCTTTCATGTCTTTTATGATTCTGTCATTTTCAACAAAATGTTCAGGGTAAGCTGCATTACTTGATCTATTTCTAATAATACCGTTTAACACATTCCAAATACCTTTAATATTGTTTTTATTATTCACTAATATTTTATTATAATATTCCTTTTTACAATTCCTCATAATATTAGTTAATTTATTTTTATATGTTTTATATTTCCTCTCTTTCTCTGTTGTTCTATCTTTTATAAATTGTCTGTAAAGAGCATTTTTTATACCTTTAGTGATCCATGGACCATCTGTTTTTGCCCACCATTGCATCGCCTTATAGGACAGTTCTTATCATATAATATTTTGAATATCTTTAGAAATTTACCATATGCTTTATTAATATCCTCCTCCTCACAAACCTCATCCCAGTTCTGTTTTAGCAGTTCATTTTTAAATGCATTTATTTTTCCTTCCGTTCTCAGTCTTTTAAATTTTAAGTGATACGTTTCCCTTGGTTTCCTATAACTACAGTGGTAGACAATAAAAACAGGTAGGTGATCACTTATGCCATTATATAATAACCCACTCACTGTATTATCTTCCATGATATTTGTAAATATATTATCTATTAATGTAGCACAATATGAAGTCATTCGACTGGGTCTGGTGATTTTTGGAAATAAGCCCATACTCTTCTGTCATTCTATGTTTTTTGGGATTTAACAGATCAGTGTTGTAGTTCCCACAAATGAACATAGTCTTATTTAAATATTTTGAAAACGTCTTTTCCATCCACTCTTTGAATAAATCAACACTGGATCCAGGAGCCCTATAAACACAACTCACAGTAACATTTTTCATCTTTTCCATACAGATCTCTATGGTAATATATTCCAGCAGATCATCAATAGCTGCTGTCCTACTCTCCATTACCTTATATGTTAACTTTTTATCTACATATATTGCCACACCCAATACTTTAGTTAGTTTGATTTAAAATCCACTGTGGTGGTATACAGAGGCAAAATTACACAAAAACGTGTCATTGTCCAGATACCTATGGGCCTGACTATATATGAATATAATTAAACTACCAAATGTACTACTAGATTAACTAACTACTAGTTTAATTGCATGCAGTACACCACTTCCCAACAGGGCCTGGGCATCTAAATCTTAAGAAATGGGTTAAACTGTTATTGTTAAACAAATGGCTAGACAGTGCTTTCCTACCACAGCTGGTGGCTTTACTTTTAACCAGCTGTGGGGACTACAGTATTTTCAGCAGTGGATTAACACACATTTGTTGCTCCAGTGAGTATTTCTGGCAGCAGGATGGTTTATGTGGGATAAGGTCAAAATAAACCTCACTGTGTCTGTGCACTCATTATGTGGAACATGTAACCCAGTGTAACAGCAACAGTGAGGAATACTTGCTACATAGGTTGTACTAAATTATCATCAGTGATTGAAGTCTGAGTAGAAAAGAGCAATGTGTTTTCTCCCCCAATGGGGGGCACTGCGCTCTCGCTGTGAACCCGTCCCCGGGGACTGCTGAGTATTCCCGAGCTCCTGGTTCATCAGCAGACCCATAATCACCCCCAGACTTGTTAAATTATAACACCCATCATTAGCTGTAGGACGAGCTGCTGCTTTGTCCAGCTTCCATGTCAGGAAGCCACGTCCGACAAGAGGTTCATCTGTGGCGGCTGACGTAAGGCAGCCTTCACTCTCCCCACCTCTTCCTCCTGTTCCCCACCCACAGCCTCGCCTTCTCACCCTCCACACAGAAGAAGCAGTGCATGAAAACTCAAATCATTTGGCGGCTTTAAGGGAAAACGGGAAAAGCGTTCACTCATTTCACCTCACATTTTTTTAAATTTTTTTTTTTTTTTTTTAAAGGGAGGTGGACGGGTGGAGGTACAAAACACAGTGACAAAACCCATTTTTTTGAAGAGGCAAGCTTTTTTCTTTCTGTGCTATCTGTCAGAGTTGGCCAGACTCCAGTAACTTGCCCCATTGATCGAAAGCTAAAAGGGCTCGGTGAGCCCACACAGCCAGGCCTGCGAGGGAGCGTGGTGGGTGTAAAAACATTTTTTCACCCTCATGGGGTTTTTTTTGTTTGGGCTCAATCCCCAGCTCTTTCAGGGGGCATAAAGAAAACGCTGTGCTCAGCAGGGTCATGTGGGCGAGGTCCGGGGGGTAGACTATAGGTGGCGATTAGGGCCTCTAATGTGCAACGAATCCTCTTCGAATCACATGATATGAACTAATGTCGCCATTTAATGATAAAACAACAGCGCCTGGGAGGCAAGAGCTGCTGCTCTGTGTGTATGTGTGTGTGTATGCAGTATACAGCTGCAGAGAGGACAAGAGAGGAGGAATGGATGACAACTGCATTTCTCAGGTTGTGTGCCTCAACACATGGCACAGGACTGGCTGAGGGATGGGCAAGAGTTTAGCTGGGAACGATTAGATGTGGGTTAAAGTGCAACCCAAATACTGTACTTGCATAGCGCTGTTTTTACTCATACACCAAAAAAAAAAAAAAAGTCTACTGATGCTTGTTTCTTCTATGTTACACAAAGTTCCAAACTATGGATGGCAATGTTTGGAATACATTTGATAGACAACAACTTTAAACATACACACAACACAGATCAGTGTAACTATGGCTCTGCCCGGTGGTGTCGGGGAGTCTGAGGTTTGCATGAGGTTAAATTTAGGATGGCCTGATCCTATTTGGTAAGCTTTAGTGGGCAGTGACTGCATCAATCCCCTCAGTGCAGTCACCAAACTCATCTTTTCCAAAATGCCCACTCGCTGACACACACCTTAGGCTTGACACCCAAACCTGAATTTATATACCATTTAACCTGAACCCTAAAACTGTCCCCAAACAACCCCTAAATGTCCTGACTGTACATATAAACAGTCATGTGCTTTTATCTTCAGAAATTACTGAACTTACTTGTGTCCAGCAAATGCCACAAACTGCAGTTCCTTGAATGGCCACTTGCGGCTGGCTTCAAAACTGAATCAATCCCCATCCCCATGTTAAAATGTCCAACCTTACAGCAGAAATGGACATGTTTACAGCCTTGTACAAAACATGGTTTGGGCTTCAATGGCTAAGTTCTCCCGTCATAAAAAAATGTACAAGAGATATTGAGGCTTAAAGTTATTATTATTAGAAGCATGGCTAATTTGACTGACGCTTCTAATAATGCAGACTAGACAGCTGTCTTCTAGGCTTCACCTCCACAAATCAATGAACTGGACCTCTTGGCTGTTTTTGTAATACCGGTGCCTTTGGGAGCATTTCTAATGGAATTAACCCACAAATAATATCTAGTACTGTGCAAAAGTCTTGAGTCACCCCTCATTTCTTTATATTTTGCTAGGACAATGGGAAATAGATGCAGTGATTTATTGAAACAGGTGCAAACATATATGGGAATACAGTATATAAGGCAAAAACAGAGTTTGTACACCTCTAACAAGCTTGAAAGTCAATATTTGGTAAGACCACCTTTATTCTTTTTTTTTTTTTAGACCTGCCACTTTTTCTTTTGTCCTCTGCTTGTCCAGTTTCCTTTTTTTTTTTAAGGACACACTGCACAACATACCAAGATATGCCAAGTTTTCAGCTAATAGTTCTTTGGGATTCACCTTGTTGTTGCAAAATACAATTTTATGTCAAACTGTGTTATCTTTGGCAACAAATGATTTGTTTTTGTGACAGGCTTTTAGTAACAAAGTGCCTAAAGGTACAATTTAAAATTGGTTCTTTGCTAAGTTGTCTGTTATGTGTAGGCACAACACTGGTTCATCCTGTGAGTTAGGTCTCTTTTTATGCTTGATTGATTCATAGGTCAGTGTTAAGTGGCTTAACAACCAAAAAAACATTCCTCTGAAAATGGTCAGGTACAAGGACCTGACTGAAAATGAGTGAAAAAGTAGCCAATGTCCAAAGAGAAACTTTGAAAGACCTTCAGAAATCCTGGAGAACGATTGCTCAAGATAACTTTAAAAAATTACAAGAAGCTCTGGCTCCCTGGAAGCAAAATATAAAGAAATGAGGGGTGGCTCGAGACTTTTGCACAGTACTATAGATTCTTGGGTTATTAATTATTCTAACAGCCCATGCAACAAGTTTGAACTCCAGTTCAAACTTGTTGGAGTTCAAACTTTTTGGATGGGTGGTGAACTTTAGCTTTTCATTTATATTAACGCAGGTATCACAATGCACACATGCAGTCTTTGAAAACACCTCACCAACCACGCCTGCTAGATTTATCTGACAACTTATCTCTCCACCCTCTCATCTCTATGTTTATTTGTGGTTACCAAAAAAAAAAAGCCACAAGCTAAAGGTGAGGCCTATTTTTTTATATGCAGTCTATGACTCAAACCTAATCTTAGCATAAACAAAATCCAGCCTTCACCTTTAACTGATTTATTTTATGGGGGACTTGCTTTTTCTCCACAAAAGGGAGTCTAATCTCCACTATGTCACTGTGTAAACAGATTTAAGTTCTCATAACATGAGTAATACAGTACACCATACTCCTTTGAAGCCTAGATCACTTTCACCTCTCCCATATTGTCGACAGCAGCAACTCTCCTCTTCCTCAAAGTAAAAGTTGATATTAAACAGGTTTGTCGATTGGGTAAATAGTTTTTGTGAATTTGGTGTTGTTTGATGCTAACTGAAAGTCAAAATGCTTCTCAGGTTGGAAAAGGTGCACAAGCATTCATGAACAGCATAAACTTGCACATTAACGTATGATACCAGAAAGAGTAAAAGCAATTCTAGTTTCAATAGAAGACACCTGGAATTCTGTCACGTCTGCCAAAACAGCATCTGAACCATCTGTAGTACATTAACATCACCTGTGAAGAATCGAGTGAATCAGACAACATCACAAATACACCTTTATAGTGCAGTGTGAATAAGTGCATCCAGGAAACAAACAAATGACACAGAAAATGTTGTGTTGCTCAAAATTATCTGCAAGAGCTTTCAAATATTTCAGAAATGCACCATCCAGGTTATTAAACACTGTTAAAAGACAAAAACAGTACATCAACAGAGCACAGATGACCTTCAAGGGAAGTTCTACAGAAGCCAGAGCATCAACATGACAAAACATCCTGGTGTGAAACACATGAAAACTGAAGCAGACTTTAATCTGCTTCCAGCTCCTGGGATGCTGCAGAAGGTTGTGGTGATTCAGAGTGAAGTGAGGAGATGTTACTCTTATGCTGTCACAGTTTTCTTATTCAGTTTCATTTTTAATAGCCTTTCAAATTCAACAAGTGTAAAATAGAAACATAACTAAACATAAAATGACATCAAAACCTAATGTAACAGAGAAAAAAAAAATACAGTTTTTAATCCATGTATTTCTTGTAAATAAATATCCCATTTCATCCTGTATTTTTTAAACACCTTTTCCATGATGTGTACATTTGTTATAGTTAACAAGTTTTTGCAAATGATGTCTAACATAATTCAGACAACATTTGAGTGTCAGACAACTCTCAAGTGATCAAGCTATTTTAGTAACTGAAATGACCCCCACTATATTTATACAGGAATACTTTTTCTCTGATGGCTCTGATATGTTTATTATATACTAAATATACTCTGCCGCTCACTGGATATTTTCTCTTTTTCGGACTGTTCTCTGTAAACCCTAGAGATGGTTGTGCTGGAAAATCTCAGCAGATCAGCAGTTTCTGAAGTACTCAGACCAGCCTGTCTGACACCAACAACCATACCAAGTTCAAAGCCACCTTAATCACTTTTCCTTCCCCATTTAATGCTTGGTTTGAATGACTGCACACAACTTTTCATTATCCTTGATACACGAATGGGGCAATTCTTCCAAAAAAATAAAAAATTTAGTGGAAGTAGACTGACAAATTCATCATAGGAAACATTTTTACAGCTGAAAAACATCAAAACATACACTAAATATACTGCAGCAGTCACAAATGACTCCACTCGGTCAACTGAAGGTTAAACACTCTCTGACTTTCTCTCAAAAAAGGCAGTATATGTGGCCATTTGAATGAAGCTTTAATAGTGATTACTCAGAGGAGCGGGACAGACAAATATGTTTTCAGTGTCAGTCACTGGGTGAATAGAGCACCCTGCTGCATTCAGCAGCCAGGTGGAGTCACCAAGGTGCATTGTGGGTATTATGTCCATGCCCTTGCCTGACCTATAGGTGTCCCCACAGAGCTGACCCCCACCCCCACATAAGTCTCATAATAGTCTTTCTCCCTATGCAGCCCCTCCCTTCATTGTATGGACAGTCAAAACAAGCCACCCCACATGACTACAAAGAGTAAGTGCTGCAACATTACATCATATATGGTATCAGCAGCCACTGAGTTTATGGAGAAAGCTGTATTTAGGTGAACTATACATTCAAAACATATCAGGACTACTTGGATGAGATTTTCTATTTCCTATTGAATCCTTCGTTTTGTCAAGTCATAGTTAAACAACAGGAGTTTTAGGACTTTTGGAAGGTTATTTACTTTATTTAACAAACTATGGCTTCCAAGTTTAAATGTCACTATCTGACCACTGGCATTAGTGGAGTTAAAACAAAAGTCTAAAGCTTATAGATACTGAATCCAAGATAACTCAGACAGAAATGGGCACAGAGGTCATCACCTCTCTACTGGGTTTTAAATGACCTGAAATGTGTATGTGTATGTTTTTATTGACAAAAAAATACACCTAATGTGCTGATTCAGACACATTCAGATTATTTTTTCATCATATTTAAATGTATTTTTTAGAACAGACAAAAGAAGAGGAAGTATTTAAACTAGAGCAACCAGGTTACACAGAGGCCATTTGGATTCTTAACTCCTAAATCACCAATGTGCTTTTAGTAATTTAACATCTAAATGAGACACTGTGGCAGATTGAATATTATGGTATACACCTTTGTTTAGTTTACCTTTTCACTCGGTGTAGTTAATGTGTGTGATTGAAATAGTATGGAGCATTATCATAGAAAGGGGTATAACTGTAAGTATGTGGGGGTTGCATTGATGAAATTTTAACCACCAGACCTCTTATTCCTCTTATTTTCAATTCTTTTTTTAAAAATAACTTTGAGGCTTTGTGATCTAGACTTCAAAGAATGCAGTCAGGCCAATAAGTCTGGTACCAAGCTAGAAAGGTTTCTGTCAAACAAACCAACATCTTTCCATGAGCCAGTGGTCAGGCCTCCTAGAAACAAATTTATCACACTCCTGAAATACATAAAGAGGTCCTGAGGTATTTGTGCCGTGGACTGAGTGTGAATTTGTTAGGTGATTAAAGGCTAAATATAGCCTCCTGTCTGCCCTGAACTGCAGACTGGTGACTCAGTGACAGACGTTCTCGTTCTCTAGAAGTCACTTTTCCATCACAGGGCAAAGTGGGGCTTTGCAGTGGCCGTGGGATTCAAAATGGATTAAAACCACTATCATGACCATGAGACTGAATGTTTTTACTCTCTGGATGGATCGTTGTGTTATTTTGTTAAATTCTAAAAATGTTTTCAATTAACAGGCTATTTGTGATAAACCAGTGTAAGGTTGGTTTTAGTCAAGATCTGCAAGATTTAACAACTAAAATCTCAAAGCTGCTGTTAAAGCAAATAAAACGCATGAAGACATTTCTCAAAATCAAATCTTCTGGAAACAAATTAGGGATATTGAACCTTCTCAAAATAAGATAAAAGAAAAGAAAAGAAAACATAACAAACAAACCAAAAAGAGAGTATAATTTATATTTACAGGTTGGCCTTTAGTCACCCTCAAAATGATTTTAGTTCAAAAGAGAGGGACTGTTAGTATTACCTAGTTACTAATTAACAAGGATCAATGTAGCTTGCAATAAGTCAAAAAAATCTTCTGTTTTCTGGTGGTGAGCTTAATATGTTTTCTAAGAAAAATATTGGGAAAGTAACACATTTCTTTAGCTTTTTTTTTTTTAAAGTAGCAATATAAACATTTCTTTGAACTGTAGTGGATCAGAAATATAAAATGGCAATGAAATGGTCAAGATAACTAAAGTTGTACTTAAGTGAAACATTTAAATAAATGTGCATAGTTCCATCCTGCCATCTGTGCATTATTAACTTGATTTACATACAACTGACACAAACACAGGAAAAGCATGAATCAAATGAATCCTGCTACGATTGATAGAAAATGTCTGTTTGGCACTGCAGTGGAAACAAAGCTGAGTGATGGGCCGAGGCCTCCTGTTAGTCGTGCCAAAAGATCACCAATCTCCCATCACTCTTCAGCCACTGGACCTAAGAGTGCAGCACTCATGTACTGCACTCCGCTGTTAAACACACTGCCAGATTTCTGCACTAAGTAACCCAGTGCTCATTTTCATACCTATTGGGTGTTTGGAGTCCTTTTCTGCTGATCAGTCATTCATGGATAAAGAAAAGAGACCAGTAAACTGTATAAAGGATGCAAACATAATTGTGTTTACAATGCAAAAACATATGTCTCATAAAGGATAACAACTACTGTATTCCATCTGACAGACAGAGACGGATATTTATTTGAGTATTTAGATAGAGGAAAAAGAGCCAAATTTAAACCTGAGTACTTAGAGAGCCCCCCCAAAAAGTTCTTATTGTCACAATTACAGAGCTCAAAGACACATCTGTGTAGAGGGGTTTTGCATATGTGAAACCTCCATTAATTACAGGTTCATAAAAGAATCAAACACTGTTTTGTTTGAAGTTGGAGGCGTTCCATCAACTACTTCACAGACATCTCTATTATAGCGGTCTGTGGGGAAAATGCTTGTTTGGCACACAGACACATAGAAGATTGTAACTACTGTGATGTCACCTATTGGTTTTGGACTCTGCGTTATGAAACCTAGCGTTTCTGGCTGACATGTTTGTGGAGCCAGAAGTGACCGTATTTGGATGAGAGACTACAAAGCTAAGTTATCACCTAACACTAGCAAGCTTTGTTAGCGAGCTCCATCACTAAACTGTAGGGGTGCATTGCACAGACTCACATATCTGCTGATTAATGCTAAGTAACAGTACTACAATTTCACTCTCTCAAACTGAAGTACAAACGTCTTGGATGGTCTGTCCCTCACAGCAGGCTATATCATTGGTTAGGTAACTTCATTAAAATACTTTAAAAGGCACCAACAGCACAAATACGATGGAGAGGTCCAGTTCAGTGACTTAAATTAGCAGAGGTGTGACCCCTATCTTGAGTTTCCAGGTTAAAAACTTCACCCCCCCTCACAGAGTTGTTATGAAAAAGGAAACATAAACTGTAAAGCTGCTTTTTAGTATTGTAAAGTTGGACTTTTAACATGGGAGTCTATGGGGATTTAAACTTTGGAGACACCCTCAAGTGGCCACTGGAGGAATTGCAGTTTTTGGCCCTTTAATTTTTCAGCCTGAGGTTGCTGCTTGGTTTGGCATCAGAACAGGCTAATTCTAGCCTGCAGCATGACTGAGTGGCTGAAGTGCTTTGTGGAAGGAGGAATGTATGTAAGCAAAATACACAGCTGACTTGGCATTCCAGCATTTAGCTGCAATGATTCAGCAACACTGGTCTTTAACTGCAGTCCAGATGTATGACATTATCCAGCTAGATATTATTATAAACATAAGCTAACGTTTAACATCAATATAAAGAACTGTAGCATTAAAGATTCACTCACTAAATAGAGTGTGCACACATCACGTGTATGTAATAACCAACGAATGGCCAATGTGAGCCCGAAGAGCAGAGCTAATGCCAACCTCAGCTTTTATTACGTTACATTTACTGTTTGAATTCATAGTGAGCCTCAGTAAGACAATGAGCTGCTGCACTTACAGCCATACACACATCACACATAGAGACTGACTGAACAAAGCTGGAATGGGGCCCCTTTAGGAAGGCTTCCTACTCAGCAGTCATTGCAAATTATCCATTAGCTGTTTAAGGCACAGGGGGTTGCAATCAGAATTACCTCTTATGGAAGAAAGCTTTTCACCATTGTGATAGTTTTTTGCACTAAGTACTAAGTCAAAGATGTTGACACTGAATGATGAGGTCTTGAAAGTTGTCCTAATGTCTCCATTCTTGCCTGGCTATCTGTAGAAAGGGGATGTATTACAATGACTTTATTAGGCTGCATTATCCTTTTGCCAATTAGAAGACAACAACAAAAAGGTTGAGGGTAAGAAACCCACAGAGTAAATGCAAATAAACACAGTTCACACTATCCAACATACTAGCATAGTCTACACCAAAGGTTTTACTGATTACATGGTTTATAGGCAAGTACACACAATGTAATTCATATGTAGATAGAAGGTAGATATATGTTAATAGCACAAACATGTTTTTATATGTAAGTAAAGCTGTATGTGGAGGAACTTGGCTGTCAGACCGCAACCATTTCATAACCATATAAGTTAAATCAGTCAAATGTTGTATTAAAAAAATTGAAAGACACATGAATTTGCTTATTTCATTGCAATAATTTGTATTAGAAGTTTTCACTGGACAACTTTTGTATGGTGAAACCTCGCAATTGGGCAGATTTTGCCATTGTCACAGTCAGTTTTGAGTCCCAAAATATTAATATTTATTCTATCTCTAAAGCTTTTTATTATCATTATTCTATACTATGGGGCTCATGGGGTCTCAGAGACCAGTGTTAATTCTTCAGAAATCAGTCGGGACCACTGTCAATTTCAGCATTGACATCAAGTGACTTTCTTTGTAAAAATATTAAAACCATGCAGCAGCATTAAGAACTCAGCTTGTGTTATGGATGGTGTCATCTGAGACACAGGCACAACTTGACAATTTTGTCAATTTTCTGTGGTTTTCTTCCTGTCATCTAATGGTACTTGTCTTTACCAGTTGATCACCTGCAGATGCTTGACCTCACTGACGAACCCTTGGTGTGTATTTGTATTAATAACAATTTGAATTACTTCCTCAATCTTTTGGAAGAGATTGCCATGGTAACATGGTGTAACATGGAAGACTGGTATCGCCTGCATATTAACTCACCTCCATATTTGCTATAGGAAATGGGCACTGGTTTGGGAGTGATTTTGTGTGTGGGGGTTTCACTGTTTCTGTGAGCCAATGGCTGTGATTGGGTCGGGTTAATTGAAGGCAGGTGTATTTAATTGGACTCATACTCTAGTCTACTTATAGCCCACACAGCAAACACTGCTGTGATATTTTCTGTTTCTTTGTGCAGGTATGTCATATGGCCAGACTCAAGCTGGTTTAGATTAAAAATGTTTATATAGTGGACAGTTTGCTGTTCTGTGAATTGTATAATTAAGACCCAGTTATATTTTCTGTCTATTTCTGTAGGCCAGGGCCTACTAAATGCTGCAGCCTAAAGGCAGAGTTTGCTTGCTGAGGCTGGGATGATTGCCCGTCTACTACATACAGGATGGAGGATCTGGGAGGACAACTGTTGTTCCCTGTCAAAGTTGTCAGCATGTGAAGCTTAACTGATTTGTGGCATAGCTGGCCTTGGACTGTGTGTTTTATCCCTTTTGCAGGTGGGACACTGGACTGTTTTGTCCCTCCATTTTTATATGATGAATATTGTAGCTGGGTCTCCTATTGATCTCAGCGATTTGACTAATAAATTATATTTTAGGAATTTACTGGTTGTCGTTGTTTGCCCCCAACTGAGACTATTATGAAAAATTAAAAGCTGTTTTATAATATAACTGTAAAAATCACTGGATCTGTGGTCAGTAATAACACATTGTTATGTACTGTGTTAAGTGATAATATAGTAAAGGCTATCACTTGGTAAATGCCGGTTATCAGCATTGTTATGTAATATGTTAGTCACAAAAATGAGACTTGTATACATATTTAAAATAGTCTATATTATATGTATTATATGTATATATATGTATATATATGTATATATGTATGTATATATGTATATATATATATATATGTATATATATATAGTAACTGCCAGAAACAGGAAGTCTGTTCAACAACTTCAGCAAGACACAAGCAATGTCAAATATTTAATGAAACTGCGGAACAGAACAAAGTGTGTTACTTTTCTTTGTTAAAATTCATATCATACAAATAGTTTCTCCCTGTAAACTCATCAGTAAATATTTATCTTTGCTCTGTTTGCTCTTGCAAGCTCAGGATTAGTGTAATGTGCAGTGCTTACTGAATTAGGGGAACAACTGACTGCAACACCTCACAGCTATGAATCTTTATGACAAAAAGCTGCAGACTGTTTTGGACATGACTTGCATTGTCTTCACCTTGGTTACTAATTTCACAGATCTTGACTCTCACCACCTCAGGAAATGACATGGCCTGGCTCTGTGCTGCCATCTTGTGTCAGTAGTTGGAATTGCAGCAGACATTTTTCACATATTGTTGATGCATATTTCACAGGACACAATTAGGGAGGATGTGTCTGCAGTGATTTGTTAGCACCACTTGTAACATCAAAATGCATGAAGTATTTTGCGATATGAATTATTGTAACAACAACTTCATTAGATGCAGAGTTTTAAATTTGGTGTTTGTGTACCAGGTGAGGGTGGTGCAGGGGAAAGAGCCGGCCCATTTGATGAGTCTGTTTGGAGGAAAGCCTATGGTTGTGTATAAGGGAGGAACGTCCAGAGAAGGAGGTCAGTCCGCTCCCGCTGAGACTCGACTCTTCCAGGTGCGCTCCAACTCTGCAGGACACACCCGAGCTGTGGAGGTAAGAGAAAATATCTCATTCATTATCTAATATTAATAATTCTGCTATTATCCTATATTTTTCTTTTTTGCAAAGCAGTTCCATGAAAAGACCAAGGTCGACAAAATTGTGTTGTCTACGTAGCCAAAGCCTGAAAATATGTTCCACAATATGATACCCAAAAACGATCACACTTAGGAACAGATCATTGAGCCACACGGTTAAAGTGAGTGACATGTTCACTCATCTGCATGAACAAACGCCCACATTGTAGTTAATTCTGAGTCGGTCTTACACACACTATCTTGGTGCACATTATTATTTTTTGATTACGATGCCAAATTACAGTTATTTACTTAAGTTCCTGAACAGAAAAAATAGTTGTAATGGTTGATTGTTATGCTTGATTAATTTCTGACTTCTCAGAGAAGTCCAGTGTGCCGGCCCAAATATGCGTTAAACAAAAAAAAAAGTGGATTCAGTAATTTTGAGTTTTAAAGTTTTTGACAGATTTCTGAAATATTTATGTTTTCTTGTTTTTATGACAGGTGGTCTAATAAATTTGTTAAGCACTCTCCATTAACAATGAAGTAACAATTAGAGGTTTTGAAGGACAGAAGAAGCAAATTCTGCGTTAAGTATTTTTAAGTATTCAGTAAATTTGGGATATTTTAGAGGAAAAAAGACAAATTATAATATAAGTAACTTAAACTCTAATTCATGCAATTCACATTCACCTGTTAAATGCAGTTATGTGATTCACATTCAGATTTTTAATCCTACTCAAGATGAAAAATCTCAACCAAATATAAATAATTTAAATTCAATGTGTAGTAGAATATATATATCTCTGCCCAATAATATTGTGCAAGGAGGTTAGGCTACTCAATAATAAAGCCTCCACCCTGCAAAGCACTGTAGTACTAGTGTAATTGCAATGTAAGATGTGAAAACATTGATGTTATTTTCTTTAAAATACCCTAAAGTTACTGACCATGGCTTTATGGTGGAAATTACACCATATGGCTGTATTATGAAGTGCTACCAAAATAGGTCTTATTTTTTTTGTTTTTTGTTGCTTTAGATGCAGTTTTGTTAAACATAACATTGGTGCCCTGAGAAAGGATAAAATAAGGTCAATGACTGCAGTAAATTATTCATAATTCTACAAATTAACTTGACTCCTTTTCTTTTATTACATTTTTACTTTATAATTAGCATAGCTGTAGTAAACTGATGTAAAAGATTTGGACTTTAGACCTTTGAAATGAACTTACTGTAGGTTTGGCAAGTGCATCTGGCTTCTGTCTTAAACAACAGAAAAACAGGTTGAATTTAGTAACTGACCAAAAATGAGTCCTCTAGAGTCTTTGGAAGAGGGCAGATGTCAAATAAACACTTTTTCTAGCATGAATATTGGTCAAAATGGAAAACTACCAACAGCTTAGAAGGTCAGTGTACAACAGCTCTGCACGATGACTTACGATATCTCTGTTTTCATGCAGCTTGATGCAGTGGCATCCAACCTGAACTCCAATGATGCTTTTATTCTGGTGACCCCTGGTGACTCCTTCCTGTGGGTGGGAGTGGGTGCTAGCGACACAGAGAAGCAGGGAGCTCAGCAGCTGTGTGACATCCTGGGAGTGTCTGTCTCGGAGCTGTCAGAGGGAGGAGAGAGTGGTGAGAAAACAGGATGAACAATGATTTTTTTTTTTTTTTCTTTTTTTTGCAGCTTTTGAGTCAAGCTGAAACCCAACAGCTGTTAACATACTCAGAGCTGTATCTGTGTCAGCTACAAAGTGTGGTCTGGCTGTCAAAATAGTGCTTTAATGCGAGGCTAAATAGCTCCCTTTTTGTATTTCGGCTAAGCGCTTATGTTCATCCATATTGAAACAAAGCAGACTTGATTGCATCACCCCTTCAGATGTTGTCAGAAGTCTTGTGATTTGCTTTCCAAGCTGAAGAAGAAGAAACTCACTGCTAACAATTTCACATATAAAAACACCTCAGGCTACAACATAACAGATTCAATTTTTCATAAACACCCTGCTTTTGAGGACTGGCCTCGGCTGAGGGCTGCTGCTGAAGACAAACGAGAAATTCACCATTTTATTTCTGATGGTTGAAAAGGTTTTCTATTCAAAATTCATGCAGAACTGTGCAGGTATCTACGATTTCACAGACGATGGTTACAAATTTACATTTACACTTTGTTTTATTTTACATTTTACCTTTAAAGCTGCACTAACAGTAATTTTGTATATTAATAATGGATCAAATGGCTGTATAGTGTAAAAGGCAACAGTAATTGTAACAGAACCACACAATATTCACACCTGTGCAGGTCCATTAAGCTTTTAGCTCCTGGTTTGTTTCATTCTTTATGTAGGTCTACAGGTAAGGTTGCCCAAGTAAAGTCTATGTGTGAGAAACACTGCATATATACTCAGACACTTTATTAGGTATTAGCTGTTCAACTAGTTGTTAAAACAGATATCTAATCAGCCAATCACATGGCAGCAACTCAGTGCATATAGGCATGTAGGCATGGTCAAGACGAACTGCTGGAGTTTAAAGTGAATGCCAGAATGGGGGTGAAATGGGATTTAAGTGCCAGACTGGTGGATCTGAATATTTCAGAAACTGCTGATCTACTGGGATTTTCCCACACAACCATCTCTAGGGAACAAATGAAGACTGGTCCAAAAAAGAGAAAATATCCAGTGAGGAGCGATTCTCAAATGCCTTGTTGATCTCAGAGGAGAATAACCAGGCTGCTTCGAGTTGATAGGAAGGCAACAGTAACTCAAATAACCACTTGTTACAACAATGGTATGCAGAAGAGAATCTCTGAACACACAACATGTTGATCCTTGAAGCAGATGAGCTACAGCAGCAGAAGACCACACTGGGTGCCACTCCTGTCAGCTAAGAACAAGAAACTGAGGCTAGAATTCTCATGGACTCACCGAACTTGGACAATAGAAGATTGGAAAAACGTTTCCTGGTCTGATGAGTCTTGATTTCTGCTGCGACATTCGGATGGTAGGGTCAGAATTTGAGGTAAAAAACATGAAAGCATGGATCCATCCTGCCTTGTATTAACGATTCCTGCTGGTGGTGCTGTAATGGTGTGGGGATAGTTTCTTGGAACACTTAGCACCAACTGAGCATTGTTTAAACGCCACAGCCTACCTGAGTATTGTTGCTGACCATGTCCATGCCTTTATGACCACAGTGTACCCATCTTTTAATAGCTGCTTCCAGCTGGATAGTGCATCACTTTCTTGTTTCTTGAACATGACACTGAGTTTACTGTATTCAAATGGCCTCCACAGTCTCCGGATCTCAAACTAATAGAGCACCTTTGCCAGGATATTCACATCATGGATGTGCAGCTGACAAATTTGCAGCAACTTTTTGATCCTATCATATCAGTATGGACCAAATTCTCTGAGGAATGTTTCCAGTACCTTGTTGAATCTATGCTGCAAAAAATTAAGGCAGTTCTGTAGGCAAAAGGGATCCAACCCTGTACTACTGTAGCAAGGTGTACCTAATAAAGTGACCAGTGAGTGTATACAAAAATGCGTTCATAAAGAGATTGATACAGTTCTGTATTGAGATGGTATTAAAATTTGAGTTACTTAAGTTAGTCAGATACAGATTTAATTCATATTTTAGTGTCAAAATATTAGTTTAAGTTGATTTTAAGCCAGAGTGACACCAAAAAGTCAATATTTTCTAACAGAATGTTCTTGGTTATTGAAACAAGAAATCAAGCTTATTTTAAATCTGTTATGCCTACCAATTGCATTCATGGATTCTTACATATTTCATCACAATGCGTGTCATGTTTCTATTAAGTTGCTAAGTATGTGGCCCTTCATTTAATGTATCTAAGTCAGTCTGGCCCCTTGTACTTCTCAGTAAACATATAGGCAAGAATTTAGCAGCTTGAAAGCCACATATTTTTCTCAGGATTTTTTACAAACCAAAAGTGAAAACAGAAAGTTCTTTTTATCAAACAGAACCATAAATGTAATCAAATTTTTCTACTGGATACGTGTAGACGGCTGCTATAATAACTTTATGATAGTGGCTTGTCCTTCTACCTCTCAGTAGTAAAAAAAAAAAACAAAAAAACCCCAAAACAATTAGTGCAGCTTCAATGTGATAATTTGACTTTAGATGAAAAGAGTGATGACTGTCATGTCTGTCCATTAATAACATACAAAGATACCACTAGTAGCTACTTCAGTTAGAAATGGTGCAGGTGATAACCCTATGTAAAAACCAAGCATTTTTGTTACCCATTAGATAGAACCAGGCTTACTTACCCCCTGCTTTGAGGCTTTATACTAAACTAACCACCTGCTCTGGCTTTATATAGGCTATTGTACATTTTACAACCTAAAATGGAGTAAAATCACCAAAATGTCAAACTATCCCCCCCCCCCCCCCTCCCCAAAAATTTTTTTCCCC
>VUQS01076069.1:23187-36380 GCA_015108495.1 Heterochromis multidens
AGGAAACGATTTAAAAAAAAAAAAAAAAAAAAAAATGCCCATCAGAACTTTGCAGAGCTGACTGTGAGGTCTGCATATGTGTTATATGTATTAAGCCAAAAATAAATTTGCTGTTGCCAAAAACAACTAGTGATACCAGCAGACACTGGCATTGGGTTTGTTGACCGACAGATTTAAGGCACAGTTAACTGTATTTAAAAAAAATAATAAAAAAATAAAGGTTTCTTGGGCACAAATGGGAATACACAACAACAAAAAACAAATAAAAACATCATTTTTGGGCAAAATTATAAGGTCTGCAATTTCTCTCTTAGTGTATCTATAATTACAATTTAAAAGCAGCACATCTTATTTGAGAAGCGGGAGTCAAAGGATGGCATGCCCTTTAAGCTGTTATTGAAAAATGACTGAACTGATTTGTCTGTTATCAAAACAGTTACATATAACTTTTCTACGTATGTATTAACCGATCAGTCAACTAATTGTTTCAGCTCTAGATTAAATGCTTTCCCAGATCTAAAACCAAAGAGCTCAAGAAGTTATGAATCCTTTTAGTTAAAAAAACAAAAAAAGTCAAAATGAAGTCATCAAATCAATGCAAACAAAGCGTAAGTGCACAAGTACTGTAAAGCAGTCCTCAGTGATTTGCAACCCTGCTCACAAAATGTGCAATGTACACAACTCCTAATATGACCTCTACAGAACACTTGATGTAAAGATGACTGCATTTCATCTCATTATTAAACAATGATTCACTCTTCAGGCTGTCAGTATCACTTGTCAACTGGTTGCTGAAGTCAGTCAGCCGGTGTGCTTTCTCCTTTGTCCACTGCATAAATAAAGCTATTGTGAGAAACTTCATGTTTCATATGTTTCAGATGGGCAGTCAGTACCAGCGCTCAGTACCACTAGAAGTGAGGAGAGCAGAGGGAGAGAGAGTTCGGGCCAAGCATCCTGACAAGATACCGGTGTGTAGGACAATAATGACTTAACTGGGTTTGATAAATGAACACACTGATAATAAAGTACTTTAACTAGTTTAGCAATTTATACTTGAAAATTATGCACACCTAAATAATAATTTAAGGTGGACTTACTATGGTCTTTTCCATCATCATATTTTTTATTCTTGGGCTCTACTACAGTAGTTTCAGTTCAAAATAATCCTTGTTTATCTGATACCGGGTCTCAGTTCATCATCTTTCTAAAGCTACCCTCCCCTTAAGCCAGCTTTCTTCTGATTGGTTGCCAAATTAAAGCAGCACTTTTGCCTCTCAGGGATTACTTGGACATCTGGTGACCTCAATATTTGAAACTTTGGCCATGTTTAATGTGAGCATCCACCATTGTAACAGTAGATATGTAACAGAAAGTAACTTAAACCATAATAGACCACTTTAAAGTTAGTTCTGTAATTAAAAAACAATTTATGATTTCTTAAACTAATTTTAATTAAGTACTGTAAATGTATTTGCTCTTGTTTATATTTAGGTACTTGTGCTCAGTGTTTTTTTTTTTTGTTAATAACTGCTTTTTGTTTTTGTGTGTTTTTTTCTTTTTGTTTGTTTGGTTTTTTTTTCCAGATTATTGTGGAGCGGGCCCCGAGGTCACGAGCCCCTGAATTGGACAAGAAGAAATACCTAGTACCCTCTGATTTAACAGGTGAAATTATATTATTGATACAGATATTTTGAAATGACCAAAGAAAAATTAAAAATGAACAGTGCATCATTGAAGAGTATTTGCACACACACTAAGCAGGGCATTTTATATTTTAACAAGGGTTGACAAACTGTGTAATGTTTAAGCTGTTTTTAAATTGATTTAAGTCAGTGTCAGCTTTGCTCTTCTGCAGTTTTTAGTTTTCAGCCAACACAGGCCTATACAGCAAATATCTGCTCTACCTACACAAGCCACCTGTAACTCTTATGATGCACTTTCCAAAGCTTTTGGACCAATCAGGGTGTCACGAATCAGTTAAAAACTTTCACAGGCCTGTTTTTAAACATGTATAGATATTTTGAAGTGTCGGTAAAGGAGGAGCACAGCAGGAGGATCTATTTATTATTATTAATAATGGCTGCCTTTCACGTTGATGAGGCTCTGGTATTTTGCATGCTGAAATAGGTCACAGAGACACAGACCCATAACTATTGTTAATTCTTATCCATCTGTGTTTTCTTTCCACATAACAAAAAAAGGTCTATTGGATAAAAACTGGATAAAACTACTGAGTTCTGCTGTTTTCTTTGTTGTTGTTTTTTTTTTTAAATCTATTGGTAGTTCTCTTAGCTGTACACAAGTTTTGTTTTACAGTAACTGGGTGAGTCTCAAGACTGACATGTGACTTGTCTCCATCAGTTTTTTTTTTTTTCCTTTCTCATCCTACATGAAATAAAACTGCCGTGTGTGACATGCACTGACCATCTCGTTCTGTTTATCTCCTTCCTCTTTTTTAGTCGGCCAGTTGTGCTTCCTAATCCGTCAGCGTGTGTCTTTGAGACCAGAGGAGGCGCTCTTCTTCTTTGTCAACAACTCTCTTCCCCCGTCCAGCTCCCCTCTTTCTGCAGTATATGAGGTAAGTGTGTCTGTACAAACACACGCACACAGAGTCACATGAAGACAAATATAACCAGCAGAGGAACAATCATATTTATCAACATTTAGCGATTACTGTCCTTTTCTAAAGCTAAAGCACTGTGCAAAAGTCTTGAGTAACTTCTCATTTCTTTATATTTTGGTAGGAAAATGAGAAATAACAGCAGTTTTTCGAAACATGCAAACAGACATGGAAATACAGTATATATGACAAAAGCAGATTTTGTAAAATTCTGAGATTGAAAATCAGTATTTGGTAAGACCACCTTTATTTTTCAACATAGCCTGAATGCTCTTAGGCAGCTTTCCTGTAATTTCTTTAAGTAGTCTTCAGGAATAGTTCTCCAGGCTTCTTGAAGGACATTCAAAGCTCTTCTTTGGATGTTGGCTGTCTTTTGTTCTGTTCTCTGTCAAGATATTGTTGCAGTATGCCTTCCCCTCATCAGACCTGTTGCCACTGATTTTCAGTCCAGTTATTGTATAATTTGGCAAACCTCAGCCTCTTCTCCGTTTCCCTTCCTTAAGAATGGCTTCTTGACAGCCACCCTTCCAATTAAACCATTTCTGATGAGGCTTCAGTGAACAGTAGATGGATCTACTGGAGGGTCAGATGCATTTCTCAGGTCCTGTGTCAGGTCTTTCCTGGATTTTTTCCCCATGTTTTGTTCTTAAGGACATGACTTTCAGATACTGTTCATCTGCTGTACATAGTTTTTTAGGCCTGCCATTTCTTCTTTTGTCCTCCACTTGTCCAGTTTCCTCATTTTTTTAAATTAAGGACAAACTGCACTGCACAGTGCATGCAGAGATATGCCAAGTTTTTGGCTAATAGCACTTTGAGAATCACCTTGTCGGTGTAAAAATACTACTTTATGTCTGTCAAACTGTGTTGTCTTCGGCATTTTTCATAGATTCAACTAAAGAAATGGGAACAAATTATGTGTTTTTGCGACAGGCTGCCTAAAGATACAAATTAAAATTGGTTCTTTGCCAAGTTGTCTGTTATGTGTAGATACAAAACTAGTTCATCCCTTGAGTCTGGTGCCTTTTTTTAAGCTTGAATATTCAAAGGTCAATCTTAAGTGGCTTAATAAAAAGAAAACAAAAAAACATTCCTCTGAAAATGGTCAGGTACAAGGACTGGACTGAAAATAAGCGAAAAAGCAGCCAATGTCCAAAGAAAAACTTTGAAAGAGAAAGAGAGCTATTCTTCAAGGCCACTTTAAAAATTATAAGAAAGTCTGTCTCCTTGGAAGCAAAATATAAAGAGATGAAGGGTCACTCAACATTTTTTCACAGTACTGTATTTGCAAGTTTGCCTGTTTTCAGCAACATAAATGAAAAGCTTCCGCATACACATACAGTCATTCCCAGCTGCCCCAGGAACAGCGTACTAAATTTGTTTTCACAGCTTGAAACTGGTTAGATAAATCTGCTTAGGCAGCAGTGTTACTTCACTTTTTGTAATCTTGCTAAGAGGCTGACAAAGTAAATGGAAGGAAGGATGACCTTAGTGTTATTTTTGTCATTCTTAAAGTGATGCTAAAAACAACATGCTCAGAAAAAAGCATGTTGAGACAGTTGTGGGTTTGATTAGCTATAAAGTTAATATATGTAAATGCAGACACTTTTTATTTATTTATTTTTATTCATCAGACAAGGCAGTCCGATAAATTGCCGACTTGTTTTATATCACATCTGTATCAGAGTTCTGTTTTTCTTACTGAGCGGTTTTAAATGTGGATGTGTCTCCATGTGTGTACTCTTGAGGCTACTTTTCATGGTCATTTATGGATTACTCCCTGCTTTGTTGTGTTTCAGGAGCACCATGAAGAGGACCTGTTTCTCTACATGACCTACAGTAATGAGAGTGTGTACGGTGCATGAGGGAGAACAAAAGACTGGAGAGAGATGGAGAGAGAATGAGAGGAGACAAAGTGAGATCGGCTGAAGAAAGAATTAGGGCTGTTTGAAACGCTTCATATCCACTGTTATTCTCTATTATAGTAATTTTGATAAGTAACTACCGTGCATGGTGGGAAAAAAAGCTTTGTACAGAAGAGAATGTGGTGCTGGCATGGTTTTAACTTTGAACAGTATTTTAAGGTGAGAATGATGGGTTTACTACACTTTAAGTCACATTGATTTCCTTACTTGGTGAACAAAGACAGAGGAAGGCTTAAAAGAAAGAATGCTTTGTTAAAAAGAGGAAGTTATTGCAATTATGTTGAGAAAGCTCTCATTTTATTTCTCACTTACCTGTATTTAATGCAAATAGTATTTTTGTTTTTGTAAATTATCGTAAACCTTTGTGGACAATAAAAAAAAAATGCCAACAATTGTGTGGTTGTTTTCTTGTTTGTTTGTTCTGCCAGCACTGTGGTATTGAATGTCAATAGAGAAAAAGAAAAGCATTTTGATCCAGACTTTTTCATATATATTTTATACAATTTATTTGGCTCATTTTAGAGTTTAATGTTGCTCCTTTAAGTCAGAACCATGAACATTACACATTATAATGCCTAAAAGGTATGAAACAGAGGAATTTGTGTTGGGAGTGGTACGTCTTTACTGATTAGGTGAGTCATGAGTTCAATGTTCATTTATATGAGCAAACATGAAATTAATTGTGACCCTCTATCTGTGCAACTGCATGACAAGTTACATAACCCCATTGTCAGTTGACTAGGCAGGTCTGAAAGACTCCTGCAAAATCGAAACTTTGAGAAAAGAGAAGAAGAGAGGAGCAATGGAGATGCAAGAGGTCCCCAAAGAGAAGGAAAAAAGCAAAGAAGATGATGAAGGAGCAAGTGAACCAATGCTAGAAGTTAAAAATGAAGGTAAAAAAGATGTTTAGATTTTAAGTAACTGAAAATTATGGATGCAACTCATGGAGATGTTACATAAAATGTACACACTGCAGAAGATTTAAAATCTGTTTAATAAAAGAAAAATGCTAGAAGTTGTTAGATTTTGCTTCAGAAAATGTTGATTATTTGAAAGCAAACCGCAGATGGTTTATTTCTCTTGCTAAAATGTGTCTGTCTGTATTTTTATCTTTAGAGGAAGCAGAACCAGACCACTATTCTAAACTGCAAATTCCATCTGAGGATATCTATTCAGAAGCTTTGTCTACTGGTGGTCCAATAAAAACAACACCAGGTACAGTTTTACATAAAATATATGTGTCCTGAGCATGTGTGCAAAAAGTCTTGGTAGTTACCCAGTTTGGCACTTCGTTTTTTTAGTACATGTTTTATTTAAGTAAAAAACAGGATTTAGCATCGGTATTGCACAGAATAATCATAAGATCTGGTTTTCATCTTTATAGTCTCTAACATCCTGCATATAAATAAAAGCAGTTTATAAGAAATATTTTGGTTTCTCAGAAAAAGTGATTCAGCCAAAGAGAAAACAAAAAAAGGAGAAGTGTTTTTTTTCGTAATCTTCAAACTGCATTACCAATTGCAGTAAAATGTGTATGATAGTGACCAATGCAGTAATATTGTGCATGTCTTTGAAGCACTTACTGTAGAGTCTGTAATGTTAAATGTTTTCTATCTCCATCCTAATTTTCAATATTTTTTTTTAATGTTTTTGCAGTTTTATCAAATGTAAACAATACTGTATATTTGCTACATGGTACTAAAATGCTTCAGTTTGTAGTAGTTAGGGCTGCAACTGTCTTTTTAGTTTAGTGTTTTCTTGGTTTTTTTTGTCTTGCACTAAAACTTTCAAGCATTCACAATGTAGGGGCTGAAAGACTTTAAAATTTTGTTTAAGATATGACAAATTATTAAATGCATTTCACGGTAAACTAATTGACTGACCACCTCAGCTCAAGTAAATAATCATAATTTTCACAGCATTTCTGCATAAAAAAAATGACATTCTTTGTGTGCACCATGACCAGAATTTCATCTACACTATAATTTATTATAAGGTTTACACATATTTATAATATGCTAATGATATGCATCAAGAAAATATGTTTATACCCATATATATGCATTATATTGCAATATTAAAAATTAAATTTGTGCTAAAAAATTGAAGAATGTAAATTACAGAGGTTACTCAGTGATATTGTTCTCTCATAATAGGATGTACTACTAATATTGCTACCACTGCTATTAAAACTGTTATTTAACAGAATCTATAATCTCGACATAAAAGAATAATATATAGGTAAATAGAACTAGATATGTACTGTAGGTAGCACTTCATAATATAGCCCTCAACTTATGCTGTAATTTACAAACATTTACTGTGTAATTCTTCTGAAACAGATGGAAATTGTGTAATTTTCACTACCTAAAAATGCTTACCACTAGGTACAGCAGAACAAGGGATTGATGCTTGGCAGTTTTAAAGGAAAGAATAAAAAAATATTTAAGTATTTTTTATGTAATGAGTACTTTAGAGGAACAGACAACAATGTGTTAAACCTTAAAAAGAAAATATAATAATAATAATAACAATGACAATAATAATAATTGGAAACATGCTTTGTCATTTTTATTAAAATACCCCAAAGATACTCATTAATTAAAAAAATACTTATATTATAATTAGTGGATCTTTTCCTTTACAATTGACAAATGTCAGCCCTTTTCACTGTTCAAGTATCATTAGAATTAAGTATTTTTAGGTACTGAAAATTACACCCTAACTCCAGAAGAATTACATGGTAATATTGTGAAATTACCCTGGAAGTCTTGGGCCGTGTTATGAAATGCTACTGCTATAATTTATGCTGATACTTTGATTTGCACCACTGACGAATATAAATATGTCTGTAATGGTATTTCTGAATTATGCTTAGTTCATGAGTTTTTCTTCATCTATTACATCATTTTAATCCAGTTTGCATCCAGCCAACATGACACAAACTCCACCAGATGTAGTTTGAGTTTGTGCTGTGAATGTGGTTCAGTGAGACTAAATTCGCCCTCAGCCTGAAGTAAAAATGGTCTGACAGGAAGTCATGTGTCTGTCTGTTGTGTTTCTTTAAAAATAAATAACAAAGTTTTAACTTACCTTAACTCTAACCACATTATTCAGTGTCTGTTGCAGTTAGGTCTTCATGTCTAACTTCCACTGTTCTTTATTGTTGTAGTGAACCGGTTTAGCCATTAAAACAACAACAACAACAACATAAATAATTAAATAAGATGGCATGACGAAATGGCACAGCAATATGTGTAACTTTTTTATGATCACTAACCCACAAAAAAGGCAACAAAGCATACTAGAGCTATAGCAGCATGCATCTTTAAGGCAACTTGGTGAAATCAAAATATGGTCACGTTGTTTGCAAGAACTTTTTTTAATTAAAGGAATGAAAAATATTTTCATTACACTGTTGAGGTTGAAACAAACAAGTCTTGGTCTCTAGTGTAACTTCTTCAAGTTGTCACGCATGTCCCTCTTTCTACACAAAATCTTGTACTATAATCTCTTTAAAGACTAATGTTTTAAATCTGCATCAGTGATGTGTGTATGCTTTGTATCTGCAAAGGGTTAGTCGTAAACACTGATCTGAAATGACCTCAAAAAGAGGTTTTATCTGCTGTTTTGAAGGAGAAGGTCTTTTGTATCAGTCTGTTTTTCTCTGAACTCTCTCACACACACACTCATTCTTAAAGAGAGAGACAAAGAGAGAGATTAAAGTCTGGGGCATTCAAGGACAAGCCAGACACTGTGCTCCATGAATAGTTTAGGAATCATTGAAGGTCAAGTTGCTATGGTGATAAGACAAAGGGGGCGTCCTATAACTGCACTGTTGCAGCCAGTCTTCAGTCAGCAGAGAGGAAGACGGAGCAGGAGAGAGTAAACAAGCTTTTCCCCAAATACCAGGGTATTTGTCTCCATGTACATTAAATTCTGTCGCAGTTATGGTGAGGATAAGAAAGATGAGGCTCGTGAAAGCTTGCCATCCAAGTTATCGGTTGAACTGGAGGGGAAGAAAGGTAGGAAGAAGCAGATTTTACAGCCTTCATGGCGGTCTTTGTTGTGCTCATTAACATCTGTTTGTTGTCTTCCTCCTCAGGCACAGAACAGACTGAAAGAAATGTGCGTGTGTACCGTGTGGTGTGTTTATTCCTCACCTTAATGTGCATCATCCTTCTGGTGGTTGTCATTATCCTCAGCCTGAAACGTGAGTACCTGCAGCCATGGATCTGAATTCGTGTCAGCACTGTGATAACAAACCCTTCCTGGCTCCATTATGTTTATAACACCAAAGCAGATTATGAAAGACTGCAGATACTTGTAGAGCAGAATCAAAAACACTACGGGTATACGGTTTTATTCAGCATTGCATTGCTTTTATTCTACTTTTTCTCAATACAATAGATAACACAGGAGTAAAAATGTTTCCTATTGCTTTGCTGCAGCCTTATAGGGCATTATTCTTTCTCTCAAATCTCCTCCCACTGTGCTCTGATTTCTAGTGCAAACTGGATCCACAGTCTGCCCAGTGATAGAGGAAATTACAGCAGCTGACAGGGGAGGTCCTTCATTTGCTCCACCATGCACCTTCGAGCACTGCCAGACCCGCTTCCCAGCCATTCACATTAAACGTGAGTGTGCAAAAAAGGGGAAAATTCTTTTTCAATCACCATATTTTTAGCGATAGTTCTGCTTTCATAGTGATTCTAATTGTTTTTTAAACAGTTGTTGAAGGATGTCAGTTCAGGAAAAAACAGGAAAAAATGTGAGACTATTTTAGATTTTTGTGCAACTGAAAAAAATACCTAAATAAAGATGAAAATATGATCAAAATTAAGTTACGAACAAAAGCCTTGAATGTGCAAAAGAAAAAAGAGAGGAAAGCTTCAGGTTTTAATTATGGATGTTGAATTTAATTCAGCGTCTGACCAACAGCTTGTCACTTTTTTATTAACTTTTCACAGTCATTATGTTATTCTTTAACCTTTTCTGTTCTGTATGTCTCTCTGCTTGCAGATCTTGGCTGCCAGCAGTGTGCCAATGGGTGGCTGACTTTTGGCCGATCATGTTTTTTCCTGTCAACTTACAGACTAAAGTGGTACGAGAGCCAACAGAACTGCACCTCCAGAGGGGGATCTCTGGCTGTTATTACCAGCAAAGACATTCAGGTGGATCTGATACCACTTATGCCACTCTCCTCTTTCCTTGCTTGATTTATTAACTGTATGCTTGTATATTATAAGCATGCAGTTCATGAAGTGGTCATAATTACTAATAATTACACGTGAATGGTGCTTTCTCTTTTAGGATTTTCTGACAAAGAAAGGGAATCTCCAATACTGGATTGGTACCAGTCAAAAAGGCACTGAATGGACCTGGGTCGATGATACTGAGCTGCAAGAGAGGTCCTTATTTTATAAGCTGTTCATGAGAAATTGCTGAGACAGATGACTGAATAATAGACTTGTCTAGACTAGTCTAGACAACTATGTCAGGGCAGGAACTGTGGGATTTTCCATTATTGCACTGTGCAGTGTAGTCCTTTTTTTTTCTTTTTTAAGATAGTAGTAGAATCACAGCACCAACTCAGTAACAAGTTAATTTACATCTGTTAGTAAGTTTGTATAATAAAAATTTTATGGTATAGCTGTCATATTGGATTACACTTAATGAAGAATCCAGTTACAGATTGCAGTATAATAGTTATAGACACTTTTGTTTGTTTTGCAGCTATTGGGCAGAAGATCCACGAAATGGGAAGTGTGGGATCCTCGACAGCACAGGACCAGCCAACAAAAACTGGATCAGAGCTTCCTGCAATGCTTCCACTTACTTCATCTGTCAGCTGCAGCTCTGATAGCATCTTTCTAAAAGAAAAGTGAGCAAATCTGTTCTATCAACAAGCATCAAATTCACCAATAACATGTCAAAACATCTCTGTCCAGTATCCAGCAAATAAATATAAACAAGCTTCTTAGATAACAGCTGCTAATAGTTTGACACTTGAAGAGCTGTTTAATTACTGTAGGCTTTCACAAGTAATATTTTCTTGCAGCATTGTGTCGAATAATTTCTGCTCTAATATTTGACTGTAATGCTTGTAAGTGCCTACGAGCTCTAATCAGAGTATCTCGCTCCTTTGTACTGTATGATTTTTATTATCTGCTGTCTGTTTGACAAATGAAGCCCAGTAAGATTGTCTCGAGAAAGTTTTATTCTCATATAAAATGATTCATGCAGCTACATAATAAGTTGAATCTCTATGTTTTGCTTTCTTAGCATATATTACTGCTAGGTATCTTTTATATTTCTATAAAAATCACAGTCTTTTCTATGGCATAATACTGTGAAAATAATTGCACTGTTTACTCTATTGAAAAACCAAGACAATTTGGTCCTTTCATCCCAAGTTCACTAAAATTCACTGCTTTACATCTACTTAATATGTAAGGGACTCAAAGTCAATGAAAGAAAGAAACTTCAGGGTTAGGCAGCATCTATCTCTAAACATATTTAATGTTCTGGTCCTCCTCTGGCTCCTCCTGCTCCATCTCCAAACCTAAAGTGCTGTGGCGAATCAGCTCCCACCATCCTCCTTTGTTTTTCAGTCTCAGCTTCAAGGTTCCCTTCATTGTGTCAGAATTCTCCAGTACCTCCGTTTCATTTTCATCCTCTTTGGAGAAGGCCGTTACATATTGTCGCATCTTTTGCATAAGGGAGTCTTTTCTTTCCTCAACCCTGTAAAGAGGATGAATAAAGAAGAAGTCAAACATGTTTCAAAATTACTTCTGTTACTCTTATTTCCAGTTTCCAATTTTTTGGAAACCCCCCAGCATTTCTCATCAAATGAAATAGTTAAGCATTAAAAGAAATGCTTATTCATTTACAGGAAGATTCAAATTTGCTCACTGACCCTAACTTAAAGTCTTTGATGCACTACAGCCATGAATGATGCTGTGCTTGACTTGGGACTATAGTGAGAAACACCACTCTCACAGCATTACTAATACTATGCTTTTACTGTCAGTCCTCCCCTACCTACACATATATGACCTACTATTACACTAAAAAGGACCTATTATGCACATTTCCAGCCCAATATTTTTTATTTTTGACTCTTCTAGCATAGCTTTCCATGACTCACAGTTCAAAATAATAATTATCAGTTTTATTCTGGGGCATGGTACAGCTCCTAATTGTCTAATTCCCTTTATGTCAGCTTTCTTCTGATTGGCTGGCCCTCACAAACAGAAGGTTTGAACTACAAGTGGGTGGGGCTTCTGTACTCACAGCCACAGCTGTATGTCAAGAGTAGAAAGAACTTTGTAAAACCAAGTATTTAGAGCAGTTTGAAGTCCGAGCTTTTGGCTTACAGGGCTTATTTGCACATACACTAACCTCATTATTTAAAACCATGTTTCATATGAGCATCCACCAGTTGACATATAATAAGAAAAAAAAACACAATAGGTCTACTTTAAATAGAAATGAATATTTAACATTTTGAGAAATAGACTGAATTGATTTGTACTGAAAGGCAGATTTTGTTCCTTTAAACATAGCCAGGCTAGTTGTTTTTCCACTCTAACCTCGATCATACAGACACAAAAGTGAAATGAATCTACTCATCTAAGTCTAAGAAAGAAAAATATGCATAGTTCCCACATTGTTGTCTGTAGTCTTAGGAAGTGTGGAAGTAATAGAAGAGCTCCAGTAAGAGAAGAGTTGTGCATCTTACTTACAGCATAACATGAGGTGTGGCTTAAGTGTAGTTTCTTTACAGACTTCCTTTTTAATTTTATTTGTAAAATTGACGTCCCCACTTCAGATATAATCATTCTCATCTATATTTCTGCTATGTTAGGTGGTTTCAGTGGGGTTTTTTCCCCTTTAAGACCTTTGTTTCTGTTCATGGCGCTACAGTAGTATCTTACCTGAGATACCAACGCTCTTTCAGGCCATAGTTCAGCCCACATACCCCAATCCGAGGCCAGAGGCTGCGAGGAAGCCTCCTTTCCAGCATCAGCGTTGTGGCCACCACCTGAATAACAACATTACATCTGTAAACATGACACAGCACTGCTTAAAGTGTGCTGAAGAGGTGATTATGTATGTGTGTGTGTCATAATTGTGTGTTACCTGAGTCCTCCAGAGCTCATCTCTCTCCTGGCCCACCCTTCCTTGTGTGTCACTCATCATGGCAGTGAGCAGATTTAGCAGAAGGATGTGGGAGACCAGAGAGGAGGTGCAGTGCAACACATGGACGATCGGAGGTATAGGGATGGTGTGGTCCACGGGCAGGTCGATAAGACCCACACTGAGCTCAAATTGGGAGAAAAGGCTGATGGGGTAGGACCGATATGCAGGAAGGGAATTTACCTCCTGAGTCATATACACCACCCACAGGGCTGAAAAGGAAAAAAGTATGTGAGAGAGCAAGAAGGTCACATTTAAAGAACGTCTTATCTTGTGAGATTTGTGTTTATTCTTATTTCCAACAATATACTCACAGGTGGAAAAAGCAAAGAGCACAATGGAAATCAGCCACATAAACTTTGTCAGGTCTCCAAATATAATCTAGGGGGAAATGAGACACAAGCGAGCTCAGTCTGAAAACGTAAAACCTCAAAAACCAAAACAAC
>VUQS01076072.1:0-10642 GCA_015108495.1 Heterochromis multidens
AAACCCTCAGAAGCCTTTTTTTTTTTTTTTGCTTGTAGACAATTTTTACTGGTAGTGGCAAAGTGTAAAAATGCTGATACAAGTTTTGCAATGAGCGCGCATTCACTGTCTGACAGTTTGGAAATTTCCTTGGTCTTCCTCAGAATTGTTGTCTAACAAGACTGCAAACACAGCAGGTTTTTGGTGGCTTCCAGAATATAAGATAACACAACAGTCAGTTTCAGTGACGATGCCTGGTCGTTACTGACACACAAGAGAAAAGTAACCCATCCCCAGAGAGATACCGTAAGACTGGAAGTAAATGGGACAACAGCATGTGGGTGGGAGAAGAACCACAGAGAACAATGTTACCTAACAATGCCTAATTCTACTTGCTGTCTAATGCAGCACCATCAAATGCAGCTAATTATTTCATTGTTTAACAAGTTCCCAAATTTGAGTCAGAAATCAAATTCATAGCAGATTTCAGGTAGGACCATAACAGTTAATGACTACTAAGTACTTATTATTATGTGAGAAATCCAGAATCCATAAATGTGAGCAGTTTATGTACAAAAAAACAAACAAACAAACAAACAAAAAAAAACAACAAAAGTCGGTCCAGTTCAATGCCTTTTGTTGGGTTTGTACCAAAATCAGAGTGAATGCCTTAAAATCAGACACCCACGTAACATATGTTGGCCTGCCCTCAAACATACTGTTGAAGAAGAATCCAGGCACAGAAATGGTCAGGGACTTGTCTTTTTTTCTCAACCAAATGCAGCACACAGGAAACAAAAACATGGAGGGTCCCTTTTTTTTCTGTGTATGCGTATGTTTTAAAACTTGAAATCTGCAAAGCGTGCGGTTGAATCCGTCTATCAAAGGAGCCTATAAACTATGCCAGCACAGGAGCAAAAAGATACAAAGGTCAGAATTGCAGTTATGAAGAAAAAAAAAAAAAGGCAATATACCCCAGCGTAGTGCAAATACAGAAATCATAAAATGAACTAAAAAGGCACCACCTACGGACTGAAATAAAATCTAAAGGGAAAATTACTGGTCTGGTTGGGTTTAAGAGAAGAGAAAATCAAATAAACGTGTAGGTCAGATGCAGCTTTTGAAATTTCAGGAGGTAGGCAAAAGCAGTAATGGTGCATATTATTTTTCTTCCCACTCCCGTCTCAGCAAACATGCACACACATACACACACACAGTCTCACAGCAAGCAGCCACACCTCAGCCTCCTAATGCTAGTGACACCCCCCCCTCACCTTATACCCCCCAGCCTGGACGAGTCAGGTTTCATGGATGTGGAATGCTTCACCATCTTGTACATGGTCACCACCAGGAAGATGACATTGACCTGTCAAAACAGACGCACATAAAGGGTTAACAGACTGCATTTAGGTAGTCATCTGACTCCTGTTGCTCCCACCTATGAATGGAGCAAGTATGCAGATCCTCTACTTCCATACAAGTATTACAGCCACGCTGACTTTGTGTTTGATTTTTTTACTTTATATATGTAAATATAAGCATTGAAATTAAAAATACTCAATGCAGAAAACAGCCCCCTAACGTTTTACATTTCCAAACAGAATATTTTTAAACCTATTCTGTTGCTGGCTCCGTGGCGTGTGTCAACACAAACACACCTTTACCGAGAGGAATATGAAAATTTAATGCCTCTGTGCAGATCACAAAGTACATTGACTTTCAAAGAGAAAAACAACTGTGAGAGGTTATCGCCTTGGTCTACTTCACACAGCTCCGGTATTCAACATCGGCTACATTTGAAATTTCTTCCTCATGTTTGTCATTACAGCTGATTCCAAACACAGAGTACAAATCCACAATATAAAGGACGTATATCTGATGAAACAGATCTAATATAGCGCCGACAAGAGCCAAGAATGAAGCTGAATGTCATGTTTTAAAGACAAGCTTCACCGAGGCCAGGAAGAAACATTTAAGTGATTCAAGCCATACATCCAGAAAGGTTTCAATGCTTTCAGGATGTCTCTCTCTCTAAGCACTGCGGGCCCTGTAGCCACAAAGGGAAAGGGAGGAGATGTGCTTCAATTTGGCACAATACCACATTCAACCTTTGAAATGTACTTCTGTTAATATTCAATGAAAAACAAAAATGGATCCGGATTCTTATCATATCAAAAACTTCTACCCTAAACCTGCTCTGGGCATGCATTTTTAAAGCGGAACCAATCAAATGTACATGAAGGCTAATAAAAGGCATGAGTTGGCATAAAAACAAACCCTAATGATGGAGATGTAGTGCTCTCCAGTTTATCAAATATTTCATTTTAAATTCTCATTCACAAATCAGCAGCAAGATCCCCATCATTATCCCGTGTGAATGCATCCTGAGATACAGAATGCAACAAAAGGAGGGTCCTTAAATGGAAACAAAGAGGCTGTGAGTGGAACGCAGATGGAAACCAACAACAGCAGGGAGAAAGATGGAAGAAAAAGGAGTGGCTAAAAAGACAGAAAGAGGCTTTTAGATCACAGCTTTGAGTAATGCCGTGTTTTGTCTCCCAGCCACAGGGGCCGATTTACGTCTGCATGAGTCGAGAGGCTGGAGATGCATTTAACACAGCTGTAAGTGGTGACACAGATACGATGAGACAGTCAGACAGACAGACAGTGAGGAATGGAGTAAAGGAGGCACTCTGCAGAAAGATGAGGCAAACTGCATATAGGCCCCCCCTCATGCTCAGTCTCTAAGGGTATGCCATCTAAAATTTTCAAGTCTCTCACTTCTCTGCCAAATAAAGCGCATATAACAAGGGCTGCTTACTCGAGGTTTTGCATGTATTTACAGCCTATGGACAGATTTACATGTGTGTTACCATATGTGCCTATGTGGCTAAGCACTCTGGGTTTGTTTAGGTCATGCTGAATGCATGCATGCATACACGTTGTGCATGTGTCTATGGTGAACACCCAGCGCCATGCATGAAATATTAAAAGGTGAAGATGGAGATGTCCGTGTGCTAGGATTGGCTGGGGATGTGTCATAATCCTCAGCAGGGCTATGAGCTGTGGTAATAGTTGTCTGGCCCACCCACTCATTACTTCCATGTTCACCCCCCCGCCACCATCACCCTTGTTTTCCCACTGAGCAGGTGACCTTCATGCCTGAAACGACTTCTCCTCCTGATTGCAGCAGGGGAGTATTCTCTAGATGTACAGCAAGGACCAAACAGCTTCAAGTTGTTGCCGCTCACCAATTCTGATTTCAGAGGATTTCATAGCTGAGTGGACACTGATGTCCTCGTGTCAGCTATAATGGGACCACTTTCCTTTCATGCAAATTGATCTGAGAAAGCAGAGCTAAGAGGCTGCCAGCACAGAAAAAGAGAGAGAAAATCTATAAACTATTCTCAGAGCTTTTCTTTCAAAGAACAAAAAGTTATCACACGCGTGCACAAATTTACAACTTACCACAATTATTAAGGTTACAGGTCCGATGAAGCTCCAGATGAAATGGTTATCAACCCTTAACCAGCATCTACAGGGTGCAAAAGGTGGTGTTCAGTTCATTAAATCGTCTCTTTGTGAAAACAAAGTTGCTACTCATTGATTGGAGCCCAGCAGAGCTGGCTGCATGATAGCCAACAGTAACAGAATAGAAACTCCTTTGACCGCAAGGAAGAAAACCCGACCTTAAGGGAGTGCTGGCCTTGTGCCATGAGAAGCTGCAGTGTAAAAGCCAGTGGTTATTGGACTCATGACTTCACAGTCTGCAAATGTCTACAAATGTGGGATGTCTGTGTGTATGTAGGAACAGTAAACATTGTAATGTAGACAGTTTAAGAATTAATTGCACCTCGGCCTGTCTTTATCACCAGGAAACAGAATGGAAAATAGAGTTTGAAAAAGGCGGTTTACTTAAATTCCATAAATTAGAGGACTGCCGTCTTACAAATCATAAAGCTTGCTGCTTGGATAAAGACCAGCAGAGGAGTGCATAAACTTTTAACTGACATGGGCGGCAATTATCCACATCCACAAGACTAAAAACCCAGCGAGCGAGTGCAGCTAGCCAGCAAATTCATTAATGCAGCTGCTTTGCTCACAGCCTCTTCTTTTAGCAATGACAGGCTGTAAATTTGCCAGGGGGCCAGAGGTGGACTACTCTTTGTGATATTACTATCATTAGCACATACAGTACATGCTGTGTGGGTGTGTCACAGTGGGGAGAAGGAAGGACGAAAGCTTGTGATATTTATCCCTAAAAGAAGAGCCTCTGCAAAGATGCTACACTTACGCCCGCTGAGTGCCGTAGCTTCTGTAGTCAATGGCTGCTGAGATGCCCACCACCACAGCTGGGATGAGGTACCCAGACATGTAGTAATACTTCCTGCGTGAAAACTCGCTCTCAAACACCTCAACCAGCATGAGGTACAGCTGCACGCCCTCCAAACACATCCAGGCGAAAGCGGCCAGGAAACAGAAGTGGAGAACTCCAGCAATGATGGAGCAGACCAGCTGACGAGAAAATACAAGCAGAAGTTACACACAGGGGTAAGAGACTAAAAGAGCTAAGTTTAATAAACTGGAATAGGCTCCCTCCCTGCTGCTTTGGAAAGGTTCATTCATGTGGTCAGCTGTCTCCTGTCAGGTCTGAGGGGAATTCAGAGTTGCATAATCCCAATCAAAATAATCATAATAAACACTAATCATGGTAAATGAAGAAAAAAAACAGAGAAAAGTTCAATTTCTAAACTACAAAACAACACTGCTGACCCGGCCGACCTTATCCTGCTAAACCTGTGGAACCCCCTGATGGTGACCTTACCTTGGGCTTTTTGCCAGCAATTTCCACATAGCCCCCATGTTTTTATCATTATTTTTCTGTACTGTTCTGTACTGGAAATAAAAGTAAAAAAAACAAAACAAAAAACAAAAAGGATTTGTTTTTTTTGTTTTTTTTCCTTATTACCAAGAATTATTTTTTTATAGTGTGTAACACAAATTTGTATGTTTTTGCTTACGGTTTAGAAGGATGATATCCAGTGACTGCTTGGTTTAGTGGCTTTGCTTGAAGCTATTCAGTTCAATTCAATTCAATTCACTTTTATTTTATTCATGTAGTGCCAAATCACAACAACAGTAGGCTCAAGGAGCTTTATATTGTAAGGTAAAGACCCTACAATAATACAGAGAAAACCCCAACAATCAGATGACCCCCAATGAGCAAGCACTTGGCGACAGTGGGAAGGAAAAACTCCCTTTTAACAGGAAGAAACCTCCGGCAGAACCAGGCTCAGGGAGGGGCAGCTATCTCCTGCAACCATTTCGGGTGAGGGGAGGGAGACAGGACAACATTTCTGTGCCTTTTACCTGAAATGTGCCTTAGTAAGCCCAGCTATATGTTACACGTCCCTAAAAAGTTGGTGAAGTGGAACTTTTAGCAGGTTAACAGCCAAACACTTTCATTGGGAGTCACTGGAGACCAAACCAGAGCTAAAAAGATAGTGATTATTGGACCCTTATCTATTAGATGGACAGAAATATGACAAATGAATGCCAACGTTAAGCTAGGAACTGTTTCGAGACACATTTCTGTCAATGTATGTTTGAAATTAAGAAGATACATATTCAAAGATGGATGTATGCTAACCTTGTTATATTTATAATAATATATCTATATTATGAAATAATTTTCCAGCAACAAATCAGATTCTAATATTTGTGAAACTAATGTTTGGAGGTATATTTATTATTCTTTAGACCAAAGAGTTCAAACACTCATGAGAATTTGAAAATATGAATCTTCCTTCCTTCCATTACTTTGAAGGCAAACGTTCTCCATTTCAGGTTTGTGTTGCACTTTTTCCAAGTTTCACTACCGCTCAGCTTGTAGTTAGTGAGTGTTTGCAGACAAGTCTGCATCTTCCAAAAACTACAGGCAGCCACAACAATCTGAGACCAGGGAAATCGCCAACCAGTCAGGGAATATACATTTTTTCCTAGCAACCAGTTTCCTTTTTTTTTTTCTTTTTTTTTTTTTAACTACAGAGCCAGTACAGTTAAGTGTTAAAATAAATCTAAATACTTCTGAGATAAGAGTGTGAAAGAGAGAGAGAGATTAAGCTGTGCCTGATTGTGGACCTGATTCAGTTTAAATCTGCTGGCCATCTGCAGTTAGCTGAGGCAAACTGCTCTATTAAAAACCACTCCTCACTCAAGAAAGCATGTTTTTCAGCTGCAAACTTGGTTTAAGTTGAAGATTAAACATCTAGAGGCATCTTAAAGCAGACTGAATTGTTGCACCCCCTTAAAATGATATGAAGAGTTACGTTCCAAAACCTGAATTATTGCTATTGAATACCTTTAAATTATAAAATGGTTAAATAATTCTTAACCAAAAGCTTCCCTCCAAAAAAAGTTTTTATTTTTATATTTTTGGGTTTAAGCTCTTCATGTTATTTTTGCTCTCAGTGCAAAGGAAGGCAAAGTTTCAACAACCAGTTTCCTAGCAGCCAGGGGGTCACTGGCCGGTCTCTAGGCCTGTGTGACTGGGGCCTTATTCTCCCTACACTGTCACCATGATTGTCACATGTCCAACGCATCAGACAAGTTAATGTCTCATGCGTAGCAGTCACATGTCTGCAAAACATCAATAAATATAGATAATTTCAGACATCTGTGATTGAATTATGGAAAGAATATTTGATTAAAAAAAAATGTTGCAGCCATAAAAGGAGCATTCCTGCTTTTAATATCTGCATTAAATTTTACTACAGGCAGACTCATAATAGAAATATGATATTTGAATCTAATGTGGATTTTTTTTTTTTTTTTGGTAAGCCACTTCAAAGGAAAACTGAAGGAAAATTCAGCCGTACAAAAGGTTAATTACAGCAGATGAGACTATTAATCAGGAGTGTGAAATTAAAACCTTCTGCTGTGTCAATTCCACGGTACCTTTGGTTCTGTCATGTTGATGCCCACAAGAAAGAGAAGCTCGCCAATGAACAGGTTGAGGCAAAGGTTTTTGTGGATGGTGTTGCGGTCGCTCTGCAGACCTCTGAAGAAGCAGAAGGTGAAGAGGCTGATGGCCAGGCAGACCAGAGACACAGCAATACCCATCCTAGTGATGACGGTAAGGAGAACCTCATGCACGCTACCGTCCCTCTGCAGAGAAACAGACAAAGCATCGACTGACTAAACTTTGCACTTATCATTATCTTGGGCAGTGTTCGAGCATTTAATAAGTGAAGCTGCGCTGGCCTATTGAAAGCACACATGCATGCAGCATGTTGTCACTGAATTGAAATTTCTGGAGTATTTAATCCTCGCCTATTACTGGGAAAGTCACATCACCTTGGTGATATTTATGATTACAGCCACCAAAACATGTTTTGGTATTCATATGACAACTTGACTGATTAAAAGTACGCAACTATCCTTTAATCTCATTAGAGCTGATGAAGTTTCACTAGAAAGTGTTGCAGAAAGTGACATCAACAGAAAAATGCCACAAAAAGAGCTGTGAACATGTGGCATCCGCATTCTCGCTTTGCGGTTGAATCACGCTGTGTTTCAGAAGGTCCAAAACTGAGTGTATTTCAAGACGGGCACCTGGCAAAAGTGAAAATAGCAGACATGACCATAAAAAAATATCACTCAAGGACATGGTGGCCTCAAAGTGAGCCAATTCCTCCTGTGATTTTTGTAATTTTATTGAGGGCAGGAGTTACAGTTGAGGTGATGTGTAGGGAATTGGTGGGGCTAAGCCTAGCCTCAGGGCTCTGGTTTCAAGCTGTGGTTAAGGTTGAGGTTAAGACAGATGACAGGCACAGAGTTCATGAGTTGGGACGTATTATTAAACAAACCACAAACTTATCCTCTACATTTATTACTCACTAGGTCCTCGCTGCACATGCTATTTATCATGTAATTGGATTGTAATTGCATTTCGCGACCAAATGGATCCAACACCACTTCAAGAGGGGTGGAGACACGAGTTAAAGCTGAAGTTATGCTGTTTCCCATGATTCTCTGGGACATATGGACAGAGGAATATTAGACACGGATCACAAGTAGAACATAATTACTTCTGATAATGGTATGGCACTTCCTGACACAAACTCTCACTTTTAAAGTGACGACTCCACAGCCTTTTCTCCACTTGTCCCTTTCTTCCTTGCCCTTACCTTCTCCTCCAGCTATAATCTAATTATCTCCACTGAAATGCCATTCTTGTTCTTGCCGCGTGTGCACAAATCTTTAAGTGAGACGGAAGAACGAGTAATTGAGACAGAAAAATAGCTTGAGAAAACCACAAGGCGAGGGCCACTTACCACATTTCCCCGATGAGCCATGAGGATGGCAAAGTTGGTCAAGTGACTGCACGAGCAAGTGGTGTGGCTCTTATTGGTTTCCAGCAGTTTACAACCCTGAGTGGACCAGTATCCCATCATGCTCCTCTCTGAGTAATTCCAGAAGGAACAGTTGGGATTGTAATAATGCTCTTTCTGCAAAACACAGAAGCAGAAAGAAAAAATTAATTAAACATTTACAGATATGCACTGTCAACACACATCAGTCATGTGTTTATTTGTCTTTTGTTTTAATTTTTTTAAAATATAATCAGTTGTTTATGAAGGAGAAAGATTAAAATGGTGCTAATCACCACTGATGGCACACCAGCATAACATGGATTTTTCTCTCTTTACTATAATACCAACAGACACAATATACAGGTTTCTCCTTTACTGTAAAAGGTATCGCAGTCTATCCCTTTTTTTGACAGCCTGGCTCTATAGTGTGGTCAGGGTAAATCTCAGAGGGAGGCTTACATCCAGGTGCTCCAGTGTGAAGATCACGGGGTCTGCCACAAACACACGGCTCGACTCCTTTGTAATAGAGGCTGACAGGATGTGGGAGTTGACAGTGAGAGAGAGGTTGTGTTTGTTCAGGTCTCCCATTCCCCGCAATGTGGCATTTTCTGTGCTGAGGAACTGACCCAGGTGCTTGTAGAGTACGAATACCAGCTTGGCTACACCTATGGCAAACAATAAGAAATACAGCATTGGATATACAGCAAATTAACAGTTATCTATTGCACAAAGACAACCATACAGTAATAATTCACTCGTGTTGTACAAACATCCCAAAAATGACTGGACTCACTGCAGTGTGTATAAAAATATATAGATTGTTAAAACTGTGCCTCTGCCAATGAACACACAGGATGATGAGCCAGTCAGACAGATGAGGTGCACACCTCGTCTGTCTGACTGGCTGCTCTTAAGTGCACTATGCTTTACTCACTACAAATACAACAGATAAAACACACACACACACACACACACACACACACACATATATATATATATATATATACACACATATATATATACATATATATATATATATATATATATATATATATATATATAAAACATCAGTTTTTTTTTTTTTGCTGATGTTTCAAATTTGTTTTCTAAACTATTTTAATGGCAACTTTAATAATCTTCATTGTGAAATGATGTGATACCACTGCGTTGCTCCAGCAACATCATAATTAATGTTTCTCTAGGTCCATTGTTGCTGCTAACCTACCATATCACTGTTGATTGTCAAAGCTTTGAGACTTGGGGAAAAGATAAGAGATTAAAAGCCAGGTGCACGTGGGAGACGTTTGCCCTTCGGGCTTTTTAACCAAAACTATGATCTTTATCTAGACCAGTTTGGTTGCTTCAACCTAACAAAACTGCAACTGAAAACCTCGATATTAATGCAAAAATCAAACAAAAACAGAAAATAAGGGTCAACAAAGTTTAAATTAATGAGTCAGCAGTGACATATGGTTTCGCACAGAACAAGAACCCCAGTGTTCTGGGTAAAAGTCCTATATTTAGTACGCCACCTCACCGAAATTTAAAATCTTTCTAGCAGAAGGTCTGTTCTGCAAAAATTATCATTACCACATATTTTTGTTTTGTTTTGGTTTTTTTTCTTCCCTGACATCTCAAAATTATGAGGTCCCATTGTGAATGCAACATCATAAATTATGACTTTATAGAAACAATACCAACATGTCAAAGTCAGACGAGCTTATTTTCAAGATATCACATTTTAGTAAATCCAAACTTAGGAGCAACAGAATAAAAGTCTAGCAAAATATAATAAATATAAATATATAAATAATATAAATATTCTGGAGACTAAAAAAGAAATCACTGCACCCTGCCAAGTGGTGGAGAAAGACATGCGGTAAATGGCCTCGGGGCAGATTTGAACCCAAGCCTCTGCATTAGTCTTACAGCATATGGGCCATTTTTTTAATTTTAATTTTTTTTTTTAAAACTTTTCTCAGTAGAAACAGGTCAAGCAAAGCTGTAGCATGTGCATGGACTAGCACAGATAAACACGTGAAATATAAACACTGGTTGTTTCTGTTTACCCCTTATCCAAATAGCATTGCCTTTCAGCATCGCTAATTTGTTCCAGGTTTTATGCTAAGCTAAGCAAATAACCTCCTGACTATATTACCCCATACAGTGCGCTGTATGAGACTCATTCTCATCTAACTCCTGGCACAAAAAAAAAAAAAAAAAAAAAAAAAAAAAAAAAAAAAAATTAAAAAAATATTTTTTAAAATAAAAAAAAAAAAATTAAGAAA
>VUQS01076072.1:17161-35248 GCA_015108495.1 Heterochromis multidens
AGGCCCCTTTTTTTTTTTTTGGGGGGGGGGGGGGGTCGGTTCAGCTTTCTGAATGCAAATCATGTATGCAATACATTTCTTCTAAACATTTTCAAACCCATGTGTGTAGGCTCAGATGTTCAGTATTTTTTTTTTCTTTTACTGGCACCCATTGGTTTCTATTTATTCCAGTATGGCATGGAAATGATTTGGCAGACAGGTTTCAGTCTGCCTTCTGCAGTAACCTGATTTCTTTAATCATAAGAAAGCCAGATTCTATAATCAGGGCAAGGAATTAAAAAAAAAAACAACTTGATTTTGAGATTTCTTGGTCTTACAAATACATGTGTACAGGGCGAAGTACTCAGACAGGGAAAGAACTGCTGGAACAGGAGTGCAATGAGATCAAAGGAAGGATAATTAAATTATTATATTCTCAATTCCAACAAGTCTGTTTAAAGAGTGACTTAAAATCAGGCATGGAGTAGAATTTCTCTGTCAGTTTCACCCCTGGTGTGCTCGAGAGTGAAAGTGCGTTTCATTGCAGCTGCAGGTACAAACAACAGTTCTGTCACAGGATGTCACAATTTTCAGGTAGTTTTAAGTTGAATGTTGTTGTTGCCTTTGAATTGTTCCAATCACTGCAACAATATTGGTGTTGCAGTAAGAAACCTGTTAGCTCTTATCTTCAAATAATAGCAGTGCAGCTGTCTGAACGCATGGGCGCAAACAATGGGCGTCATTTTTTTTGTTGAAAATCACTTTGTTTACACAGCAACTGCTCCAAAGTCTGAATAACAATGTAATTTTTCAAAACTGTCACTCATATCTCCACGGGACTGCCAGCAGCTAAGAGATGTAGGTGTGTCTTGGGCCTGCTTTCTTCCCACTGAGCACCTGCATGAGCTCCAGGAGGGGGCACCTCCACACTTGTCAGCAATGAAGAGTTATTCTTTGTGTTGGTTGGGGGCTCATGGCCATTAGCTCCTTAAAGGTGGAGCTGCCAGGTGAGCTTGTGTTTCCAAAGCTGGTAATTACCAAGGAGCTCTAGAGGACTGAGCTTCCCCTCAGGGCTAGACCTGCCTCCCTAGCCCCCTCACCTCAAACTGTGTGTGTCCGTGATGATGTATGCGTGCATGTGAAAAAGCGATCTGTGTGTATGCTGACACCGAGCCAGGGCAAAACAGGGACAACGTTTAATGAGAGGTCAGAAAAGGAAAAGGCCAGGCAGGATTTTCACAGCACCTTGTTGAAGCTGCGTCCAGCTGAGTCCTTCTCGTTGGGCCTGAGTTCCTGCAGTTGAGCATCAAGGATGTCCACGAGCTGCTCCATCAGGCGCACCGAGGAGCTGACGTCTCCAGCAAACACCGGGCCCTGCGTGTGACGTGCCAGCTCATTGGCTAAATTTGCAGCATTTTCGCCGCTTCGGATCTAAAAACACCCAGGGGGGAGAAACATGGGGGTGTCAGTGAAGTGTCAGTGATGCTGCCCTCAGATGATAGTCATGCAATATGAACCTGGACTAATATCTCTCACATAAATCTCCAAAACACAGCAAATCTAGAAGGAATTTGTCTTTGTGTGCAGACTGAATGTACTTATAGTGACTGTATGATTAACCAGGGACATTATAACATAACTGTGTCCAATAAAATGCACCATAGTGCACTCCAAACAGAGAACCACTGCAATACTGTGTACATATTTTCTATTCTATTTCTATCTTAAAATTACTATACCAATCTTCAAGGTGTTTTCCTTTTGCAACAAATGAATCAATTTTTGCACTAAAATGCAGCAAAAACGACATCAATCAAAATGTGATTTTGAAGTGCCGCTGCCAATTAAACTTCACAAAGAGGAAGCTAATGGCTACCAACATACCATTCAATCCTTGAGTCATTCAGCCTCAAAAATATAATTCAGAGCTTTCAGAAGTATCTTGTAGCTACATTACAATATCTCCCCACTTACTAAAAAGTACTACAGCAATGCCAACAGACCAGAAGCATAATAGCTGCAGGCCCACCATTGCTGGCAATTATATTTTAATAAAATCTAACATCAGGACTTATACAGCCAATTAAATGCTGTTCATATTAGTTTCACTTTTTAATGAGTAAATATGCAAACCTTAGAACAGATAACTAAAGCTCCTGCTTATTATATGTTATAGCAAGGCTAGGAATGGGTATAATCATCTGAGTAATACCTTGTGAGGTTTTCCCAATAACAAACACTGCGTAAGATGCAAAATAGACGTGTTTCCAATGTGTTTTTTCTCTATACATTACTTTTAGGGAAACTAATGTTAACTGAACACTTCTAAAACCATGCAAAAAACTTTTATGCATTAAAACTCGAGCAGAATTCTAGAAGAAGCAGAAACGGTAATTGATTAATGCTAACTTGTCTACACACAGGATTCAAACCCCACTTTCTCAGCTGAAATTCCTCATTTACCACATTACACCACTGCGTCTGACTTCTATTTTTAACTGTTTTACTGCTTAATACTCCTCACCTCAAAAGACTCTACACAGGTGAGCAACATGAATCTAGTTCCCTCTTAAACTAGAGTATGGTGCAAGATAATTATGGATTTACATATTTCATATTATGTAATATGTTTGCCAAAAACATATTACATACCCCAGCTTTAATGTGGTGTGCATAATTTTTCTATTACACTTAATTTTGTTTCTAGTGTAAAAACAGAATATATCCAACATCTTTTCAGTTACTACTGTTAGAACACACATGTATTCATTTTCTAAAATGCCCTTCAACAACAGCCTGAAACCCTGTCTGAACTTGCAGCATTCTGTAGGTGTTTTTTTTTTTTTTTTTCCATTCAAGAGAAACAATAATCTCTTCTTTAGGATTTCGGTATGTTTTCTGTTGCATTGTTGTGCATCCAAGCAACTGTTATCTGCAAATCTACATTACATTTCTACCTGCATGGCATCAAAGCATAAATGTCACTGCAGAAAGAAACCATGGCTCTTTGATTCTCACTAACAGACTGCAGTTCTTGGCATTTACTCCTGATGCTTTAGCTCATTTCTTTCTGCTGCCAAACAGCATTTTAGTTACCCTTGAAAGTTTCGTGTATACTTGAAAAGTTCTGTGTTGGAAAAATGAACCAAGCCAGGAAAGGGGTCAGAAATTACCACTATATGTTGGACCATAGCCATGTTATGTGGTTGTTTGCTGCTATATTTTGTAATCGACAAATTCTCCTTTTACCTTTTGTGCCACTTGAGTCACCCAGTGGGAGGTGCAGTTGCTGAGGTCTGGCCCTTTGGAGCACCACGTCCCTGCCATGGTGCAGAGGAAAGAGGCAATGCCTGCAGTACCACAGAATAAAAACAACAGTTGGAGGGGAGCCAAAATTTTGCTCAGATACAGTTTCTCCTGCTGATCCTTCATTCATGCAGACTCTTCAGCCGGAACAAAGATTTCTAAATGATTGAAAACCTAAAAGCTTTGTAGACTGTCTGTATGACAAAAAAGTGCAGAAAGGACACTAAAAGACTATTAGAGTTCTTCAAACCTTGGGAAAAAAATCGACAGAAAAAAAAAGTGGACATAGCAGTTTGTTATTGATCGTAAACAGATATTTTATAAGCCCTCTTACCCTGCATGTACAAATAAAACATGATTCCTTCAAATAACATGCAGCTTGACTGATAAAATCAAAATCAAAGACTCTTTCCTTTTTCAACATTGCCTCCTTTCTTGCTTTCATTTGACAGTTTTTTCAGTTGTCAATCTTTGTGATGGGGTGTTAAGGTAGCTTTTGTTAGATTACTATCATTGTCAGATGATCATCGGCAAAACTAACGGCCAAGTTTCTTCATGTCTAGGAGGGTTTTTAATCTGGATAAGTAATGGAAGTACTTTGAATTCCCAAATACTGTCTAACATCTTCATTATTTTTACTTTTGCTCTGTTACAGATTGTTTTTTTCCTCCGTGCGGTTTCATTTCAAGAAGAAATGGGCTTCAAAATTACAGTAACTAGGTACATTACGAAACCTTATTTTTTCCAAAAAAGCTCAAATCATGCTATAATACATTTTTATATTTAGCATGCCACTTTTCTGAAAGTTTACAAAAAAAGACAATCAAACCGAGATGGAAGCAACTCGTAAATAAGCACATGTAAAGTAACACTGCAATTTTAACATGTTTAATCAGGAGCTTTACTTCCCATTATTTTCATACTGACAAGTGTGATTTGTGATAATTTTGAGGCTTGGTTTGTACTTGATTGTTAATACAAGAGAAAAAAAAAAAAAACCTTGCAACATAAACAGTATTTTTTTGTAAGCTGGGAAATGTATATTTTAAGATATGGCAATTTTTATTTGTGTATCTACATAGGTGCTTATAATTTACAAAGTGGGGTGGATTTTTCTTTTAGGCGTTTCTTCTTGTAAACTCCCAAGAGTAATCCTGGTTATTATTGCTGTGTCACTGTTTTAATTAGCCCTTTAAATTAATAATTTCTTATTTGGGCTTAAATATAGTTCTTTTTGTCTTTTTGGTGAATGTTAGATGTAAAAATTAATACCCTGTCCATGTCTGTAGACATGTACTAAAAATAGACCTAAAGCTTAGAAACGATTAACTAAGTGAAATGGAAGGGGAGAAAAAGACAGCTTAAAATTACCAAATGATTTTTGTAAGAAGTAATAACAGAAGAAAACTTAACTCATATTTTTCACAGCTCCATTTGTACATGTATTAAATAAAACAAAATACAAAATGTTGATTAGTAAGCTTTAGAGGAACTGGGAGACACCTTTAGGCTAGTGAGCTTAGCACTGTTTCCAGCTAAAGCTAAACTAATAAGCTCCTGGCTCTTACTCCGTACTTGATTCTTAAGATAAGATAAGAGATGAGATTTAAATTTATTTTGGATTTTCTTTAATCCACACAGGGTCAAAAGTATATATACACCTCCACTAATATTTCGTTAAATGTCTCTTCGCAAGTTGCTCCTTGAACAGACTCTTTTAGTAGCCATCAACAAGCTTCTGGCATAACTCTGGCTGGATATTTGACCACTCTTCTTGGCAGAATTGGTAGAGTTCATTTAAATTGGTTGGTTTCCTGGCACGGACCCGGCTTTTAAGCATAGTCAATAGGGTTGAGGTCGGGGCTTTGTGAAGGCCATTCCAGAAGCTTAATGTTAGCCTGTTTTATCCATTCTAAAACCAGTTCTGATGTGTGTTTGGGATCATTGTTCTGTTAGATCCCATCCACTTGTATCCAAGTTTTAATTGTCTAGCTGTTGATTTAAGCTGAAGCTTAAAAATGTGGAGGTGGTTCTCCTTCTTTATTATTCCATTCACTTTGTGCAAATGTACCAGTACCACTGGCAGCAAAACAGCTCCAGAGCATAATGCTACCATCACCATGCTTGACAGCTGGTGCAGTGTTCTCAGATTTGAAAACCCCACCTTTACTCCTCCAAACATACCTCTTGTCAATGTGGACAAATTGCTCAAACTTTTCTCCAGAAGGCATTTGGCTTGTACATGTGGGCAGCTGCAAATTTCATGGCAGGCTTGGGCCTTGGGGGTTCTGAGTTGTTCTTGAACATCCTAACCTATTTCCTCTAATCTGAAGGTGACAGTTTAGGTCTTCTTGGAGACCTTGGCAAAGTAGTGACACATCTGAATAACTTGTATTTATATTAAATAGTTTGAACAGATGATCTTGGAATCTGCAGTTGTTGGCTTGTGGCCTCCCTATGGCTAATTCCAAGAGACATTCCCAGTTCTCCTTCTTGCTTCACTGAGTTCCTTGGACTTTCCCATTGATATGAGTATTGGTCAGTCCAATGAGTGCTGTCTAACAAATTATTTTTATGCTGGCAAAGAGAAACTACCAGTTGTAATCAGTCATGATCACTAACAAGAAGTTAACAGGCCTTGGCCTTGTCAAGTTAAAAGACACTGTAGAACTTTCAGCACCACTTATTAAACAATTTAGGTGAGTGAGTGTACATATGTATATATCTTTGAGCTTGCATGCATACTTTTGACCCTGTGTGAAAATCCAATCCATTATAGAAAATCCTAAATAAATTCAAACTTGTACACCCAATTCTTGTTTTTTAAAGTCATTAAAGATGAATGCTGTGCAATCATTCCACCCTGGGAAAAGAACAGTTCAAAGAAATCATTAAAAGCCCAAATTTACAGCAACATAATGAATGTATGTAAACACACACACACACACACACACACACACACACACACGAGTGGTTTTCTTGTCCAAATTTCAGCAGGTAAATAATGATTTCTTTGAATGTCAAACTGTTCCTCTGTTTAAACCCTATAGTAACCAGGCTGTTAAAAGTTCCACTGGTATACTTTTACAGCCAAAAAAGAAGAGCTTCTACCTCTAGCAGACAGACAATAGATAACATGTTTAATTTTTTTATGTTTCAAGGAAATTGGTGAAAATACCTCTGGTCCCTTTGGGGCAGGGCCTCTCCACAGTGGTTCCAGTGTGAGTCTGGGGCCAGTCAATGGCTCTCCTCCTGGTCGCCTCGCAGAAGCGTCTGGGTGTTGGAGGCAGCTCGGGGATAGTGGGCTCAGCTGTACTTGTGCCTCTACTGTCCTCAAACGGATCTCTGCCATCTCTTGGATCTGCTCCTGCTACTGTGGTGTCACCGCGTCCCTTCACCGTGGACACAGCAGTGGTGGTGAGAACCGTTGTGGTCTTAGGTATGGCGGATGAGACAGAGGAGTCTTCGATGGTTGGCACTAGATAGAGAGAGCGAGAGTGCAGTGAAGCTGTTAGAGCTTGAGTCATAAATGTCCTCGCCTTGAACCCCTGCTGTTTCTCGCAGTGGGGGGGAACTGCATCTGTTTTGAGTCCCATGGTTTGTTGGTATTACTAGAGTTACTGCTTCCCATAATTCCTGGAAATAAAAGCATTGTGCAGGTTTCACTCTTATTTCCACTTTTTTCCGCTCCTTTACTAAAAGAAATCAAGACAAACCTGCAAACATAACCCTAACACTTTTTTTTTTTACTTTACTAGCCCATAAATAACAACAACAAAAAAGGCAATGGCGGTGGGGCATCCTTTGACATAGCAGTTATTTCTTCCCAGCAGAGTCAGTACCTTGGGCTGATTAAATGTCAACAATGAAGACAAAGCCTGTCTGCATTTTACCTTTTTCCTGCCTTGTTCATCTCTCTTTCACTCAGATAAAGCTGGTGTGCGGAAGGAGAACTGCACTGCTCTGGGCAAAAACCATACATCAGCAATAATGCAATTCCACTGTATTCAGTCCACGCCTACCCTGCGAAGCAAATCTTTGCGTGAATGTGCACGTGCACGTGTGCAAGTGTGCTTGTGTTTGCTCGATTACTCAGGTGTGTCCCTGCTTAAAACCATTGTGTACACACAGATGGATATCTGCTGCACAGAGCCTGGAGATAACTGGGAAATGGGAGCAGAAATGGGAAATCTATAAATTTTATACAGTATGAATAGCCAATAAGAATAAAAAGAAAACACATTGTGTGTATGTGCACATGTGTACGTGGATATGCTGGGCTACTTGTCTCCTGCATGAATGATCATACATTTTTGCCCACAACCACTTGATTGTATTTTGAGATAAAAGCAGATTCCCAAAATGAGGTCTGCCGCTGTGAAAGGCACCATAGGGTTGTCTTCAGTTTCCCTGGGAGCTGATGGGAAAATGCAATATCATCCTGTCTGACACTCCATCATCAGACACATTTCTCCATTTCCTGAGAGAGAATGGTGACTGAGTCCAGACTAATCAGCCGGTCAGGTGAATCTTTACATTTTCACTGCACAAAAAACATTTAAATATATTGAATAACTTACATGTGGTGATATAGGCAGCAGGGATCAGCATTAGTGTGATGGGGGAAGAAAAAAGGGAAGTTACTTATTTGTTGCTGAATTGTGACAATTCTCTCAGTGACCTTTTCCCCAGACAGGAGCCCTGGGTAATTACCTTACGCTCATTTGGTCTTTGTGTGTTTGACACCTGCACATGCACAAGCTGGCTGCACAAGCAACAGCTAAGGTGCAGTTTGCATTACCAGTTAATGATTAAGCCTTCAGTTATCACCCACAGCCAGGACAATGTGCAGAATAAAAGTTAAAAATGATGGCCAAAAGGTACCAAAGCAATCAAAAAGAAAAGGGACCAGACATCCAATTTCTTTTTCCCGTTTGTACCTTTTGGGAAGATGCATTAAGTCTGTTTAAGTAAATAAATAAAAACTTTTATTTATTCCTTTACAGACAAATAACTTTGAGGCTATTAGATAATAATAAAAAAAACAAGGCTACAGTTAAAAAACAAAAAAAAAATGGTGTTTCAAATATATTATATATTGCAGATGAGGATTTTTTTTTTATTGACTCAGGAGAAGTGAGATGATTCATAGGCTGACTTGGTTGATTCAATATACACATATAATGCAATACAAGGGCAAGTGTAATTAGGTTTCAGAATATTAAACCTCTCCATACCTGAGCAAACTTCTGCTTTTCCACAGGCTGATATAAGCTCTAATATGCATCTGGCTGTAACAGCATGCTTGCTTCACCTGATTAACCTGCTCCTGAGACGCTGTTTCTCCAACTCAAGAGACCAAAGCACCAAACTTATTACCCTGTACTGAGAAATATTTTGTTTGCTTTTCGGTATTTATATTTTGTTTGTTTTTCATCTTCATAAATGTCATTTGTTTTCAATAGTATGATTTAATCAATTTAGATCTGCAGCAAAAAAAAAGCTATGATGCTAAATATTTTAAGGTAAGGAGAAAAAAAAATAGAAGTTCTGAATTAATCTGATAATTATCCTTTTAAGTAATGGTTAAGCTTTAACACCTGTTTAAATGTGATGTATTTAAATGGATGGCTCTATCCAAAAACAAAAAATGTATGTATGAATAAACAGAAACCAAAGATGTTTATTTTATTAGGCCTGAAGACTTAAAAAAAACTACTAAGTATTCACATTTGGAACCACAACAGGATCTCAAGCCATTGATTTATTTATTCTTACTTTTATTTTAGCATTTTTAGCATATTTTAGCATAACTTCAAAGCCTCTAAAAACAAATGTTGCCCATCAACTTCTATGATTAACAAGTTTTTGTGTCAACATAAAAATTTCTGGAAAACTTTGAACAGTCTTGATTATTTCACCTGAGGGATGTTTGTGTTTATTTTTTCTTTCTTTTTTTTTTTTTACACATCTGAAAAAAGTGATGTCATGCCTTTCCCTGCACCAATCAGATTTTGTAGACAAATCAAAGACAATCAAACAGCACCAACACAGTCACAGTCTAAAGGAGATCAGCTGAGATTTAAATGTGTAAAATTTCAACAAAAATACTTATTTAGTCATGAATATTTAATACTAATTACATCGTATTTATTTCTGTTAATCACTTAATTGATTATATGACTCATCACTCAACTCCATTTCTAATATATGAGTCAAAAACCCTTGAATACCAATAAAGCATCCTCAGATCAGTATTCCTACACAGAGCTGTAACTCGATAATTTTCATTTGTGATTAAATTGCTTGTAACTTCTGTAACATGCAAAGAAAAATGCCTCTCACAGCTTCCCTGAGCCCAAGATCTTTATGTGTGTTGTTTTTTCCAACTGATAGTCTAAAAAGCTTCAAATATTCTTCTATAGTGATTTATTAAAAAGAGAAGAGCAGTACATCTTTAAATTAGAGAAATTACAAGAAAGGATGCAGAGTTTGTGGCTCGACATATTCTCGAGAGTCAAAACATGATCATATGCATTTTCAAATGATGATCCAGCCAAAAGCACACATTTTGACAACTCTATAGCAACTGGCATCTCTAAATATGTTTTCACACTATTAGATCATATACATCACTTACTATTAGATGGTCATTGTCTCTTGTAAGAGACTGTCAGGCAGAATCATGGGTTACTATCACTTTAATAAGGAGGGGTACTTGGATGTCGAGAGTGATTTTTATTCTAATCAAAGACATGATACCATCTTTGTAGATGTTTATAGTCACCATGTCTTGGGTTTCATATCACAGTGTGATTGAGAATAACACCAAGAACATCAAATATCTATTCAGTAGTACATCCAGTAATGTGCTTATCAGATGTCGATGCATCTAAGGGGTTATTTTGATGTCTGTGCACCAGGCGCGCTACAATTTTCCTTTGATTGCAAAGAGCAAATTCCCCTCCAGTAAGAGCCCTGTGTCCTCTGATAGCACTCAACCAAGAGAGGGCTGCACCAATTAGCTACCATTTCTCTCGAGAGGCAGCGAAGTCACTCTTTATGGGCAATCTGACACCAAAGGCATACTGTTGACATATGGTGAATAATACCTCTTGTAAATAATGGAAGAGTTTGAGATTGAATGCTTGAAAAATGACTGTCACCAGTGTCAAAACAGAGTGTGTAAATTAAAACAGAGCTAAAAGGAAGGAAAACCATTATGCAAGATCATCCATCAAGACACTGGAACAGAATTAGTTTTACCACTTTATAGCCCCCCAGAGTCATTTACGTATCTGAGAGGAAGATGACAAAAAATATTAAACCATAATCAGACGATCAGAGGTCTAGACACTCTGTTTGTCCTTGCTTTTATAGCTGACACGGCTGTACTAAAAGAGCATTTTTTATTTCAAATTACACACATCGAGTGAGAGCAGTAAAAACTATCTACCTGTCCAGATAGACACCAGAATAAATGGATCATAAGCTGCCTAATACTTGCTATTAAGGGAAAAGCAATGACAGCTGCAGTCAAATCAAGCTGTTTTAATTGCTTTCAGTTTTGAAGCTGAATCACTTACAAGGCTAATCCTCACAGTAGACTAACAAATAGACCCACACAGCTGAAAGGAAATCATTGCCATCAGTTAAAAATCATCCTTGCATTGCCAGGATTCCTTTTCTGAGCTATATGAGTTTCATAGATTCATGACGAATAGAAGAAGGGCGCACAGTAAATAATATACAGTGTGATGGGTAAAAATAAGGCTACAGCCAGCAGCTGGGTAGCTTAGCCCAGTTTGACTCCATGTGGGGGTCCTCATGTATCCATGTGTGGTTTAATTTGGCTTGACTCAACTACGAGAGAGAGGAAAAGAACCACATAGAAGCTACAGTTGGGTTTTTTTTTGCCTCTTTACCTAAAGCCACTGCTGGTAATTAATGACAGAAACAAATCCCAGAAGTCATGAATTTTACATTAGGCTGTTTATATGCACTAATGCTGTTCTGCTTGATTCAAGCTTACGTGACTTGAGCTTGGCATGGAGGGTACAGAAACCACAAAACAATCCATGTGTACTTTCTGATCTGATGCCAAAGAACGTGTCATTATTCCTCCTAAAAGTACAAAAACTCAAGTTATTATGAAATTGTTGCAGGGCTGACTGCTTTATTGACACTTATTCTTTAAAGAGCAGCAGACAGAAAAAGCTCTGCCCGACATATCCTATGTCTGTGTGGGGTAATTTATGAGGCCTGAAACTGAATACCGTGGCGCAGCAGACATAGCACAGTCACAACCTGACAGTCTGAGTCAGAAGGATGGCAAAGCAGCTCACAATAAAGACACACGCATGCAGACAGGAAGATATATGTGCAGACAGAAATATACCCCAAGCAAAACACCCCAAAACTCTCTGTCATATAGGCCTATAAGGTCCACTGAAAAAGTTTCCTGCCATAATCCACCAAGCAGAACAATTAGAGCTGTTCCAAATCCACGACTCATTCTCTGGAGCCTCTATTTCTGTTGCCAAACATCATGCATCAGAGGGTGGAACACAGGCTTAGTGCATGACACATCTATAAATGTCCTCCGTCTTGAAGGCACACCTGGAGGCGTCGTTCTGGGATATGAAAGCAAACCAAAGTGCAGCATGGTTCACAGCTGGATTTAGTCGACAGATATGTGCGGCATGCAGGATATGATAATAATTGTTTTGTAATTTAGCAGAGAACCCACTTATTGCTCACTGCTACCATGCTATTCCAAGTAACTAAGTGTTTCGGATAAAGCCAATAATTTTATGCCTCTTGTCTTTAAGACCTCAAATCGATGCTACCTAAAAGACAAATTAATTTTCTGTTTTCTTTCCTCGTTAGTCTGAAAAGTTCTCTGCAATTACTGGTCCTTTTGACTGGCTTCTGAGCTGCTCGGACTGAAATCAGCTAATGTCTTTGCACATCACAGAGAATACATTACTACTGTCCCTCTTAGTTTTGTAACTATGGGCACTTAGAGGGGCTTTTTATTGGCAAACACCTCTTTATAGAGGTCCACCTCCTCAGAGGTGGACCTCTATAAAGTATTGACCAGAGCTTTTTGTGTTTTCAATGCATTAGCAGAGCATAGAGGTTTCCTCTAAACTCGTGCAAATTATTTGGAGCAATAGGTGAGCGAGATCAATATCGGGAATGATCCGAGCTAATCACCTCAACCAGGGGCTGAATAAGAAACCTGCACTGTTACAAACACTACACAAGGTAAAAGAAATATAGACAAGTTGCTGAGGTCAATTATTTTCTGCTTTGATCACTTTGCTAAAAACCTCTTAATATAAAGCCCTAATCCTGCTAGCGTTTCAGCGCCTCTGTAGGATGAGCATTACAGCCAAGGTTGATGCTTCTGACAGAAAAGGACACAGACGTTCATTGTATTACATGAGCTCTAAAAAGGAGAGAGATACATTGGGTTTGGTGTTCGAGGTAACTTCACTCTGTGGTCGATGAATCTTAATGGGCACAATTAATTTCCTTTACGCCTCAAGTGCCCCTCAGTTTCAGAGAGAGAGACATTATTTCAGCACCATTAGATTACCCTGCAGAATAGGTTGTTTAATTCAACAGCATATCATGGGCAGCAATAAATCCTAATAGCTACACAGTAAAGAAGTTAAAGGTGTAAATCTGAAAAAAACCTAATAAACAAGAACCAATTATTTTCAACTGCCATTCACAGGATCTGGCATTCTGCTGCTGCTGCTGCTGCTGCTGCTGCTGCTGCTGGCCTTGGCATCTACAGATGACTCCTCTCTCCTACTTGAGCTCACAACATTTCATAATGTTCTCATAAGGCGCACTTAATGAACCACAGTGACAAGTTCTGCTGCAAAGACACATTTCTGATTGGATCCCAATAACAAAACAGTGGCAGGAAACCCGCACTTAGAATAATGAGTGAAATCAACAGCTATGTTCTTTTGGGTTTCTTGATTAAATGCACTGTTGCTGCAGCAAGTGGCAACACCAGGCATTTATGTTTACCGAGGCATTGCAGTAGCTGAGGGAGCACATTAGGGCCTTCATTGAAAATGCTCTGTGATGGCCACTTTCCTCCTCTCCCCGAGACTCTTTTGAGACAAGGAGGGTAATTATGATAATTCAGTTGTTAATTACATTTACATACATCAGGACGTGAGGAGTTGAGCAGGCAGTTTGCATGCATGACGAACTCATTAAAGTTTGGAGTATTTTTCATATCTTCTCTAACATACTCTTAATTGAGGCTTTGGTTGTTCCGCGAATCAGACACAAACCCGGAGCCTCCCTTGGGTGTCGAGTTATCATGCCAGGGAGATTCCAGGGAACAGCGGGAAAACAAACAGACGCGTTGACAAGAGGCCAGAGTTCAGGAGCACACAGCCTCCATTGAGACATCAGCAGCAACACCCCCGCCCCTTTCAACAGCTCAGGTCAAGAATCAGATTTCGCCCCCCTCCGGGTAGCCCCTCCCGAATATCCAGAAGTTAAAAAATCATAACCTAATCCGGACCACTGCTTGAGGGCGACCTGAGCCTCTAACATATCGTTGAGTCAGGTCAAGATTCTTGTTTTCCACACTTCATACAGCAGACTTAGCAAAGCTTTATGGGATAAGATGGCTGCAGTCAGGTAATTAAACCCATTATCAGCTTGATGTAAGGCCCCTGTCTGGTGACACGTATGTCGCCTCTTAGCACTTCACAGATTAATTTAAGCCCCCTAACCCGCATGGCAAGATTCTTCAGTGTAATCACTTTCCAGCCTTTCTCCTACTCACAATTCACCAAGTGGTACATAACTCTCACACACCTCAGTCTGGTGATTTTAAAAATATTATCCCACAATAGGGTAGCGATTATCTTCTGATCTGTTGCAAAAATGGCCTCTGTGAAGTTGATGAGGTAACCATGGCAACACAACTTGAAAACCCGAGGTAAGGAGGAGAGGATAACCTGTGTCATACTGTGCACAATACCTCTTGAGCATATTCCCAGCATTAGAGGGAAGTTCAAGAGGGCAGTGTTCATAATGGTTTTGGATAAGGCCCGAGATTAAAGAATTTGATAGGGTCCAAACTTCAGCTGGAAGGAGTGCCTCGGCTTGCCTCATGGTAATAAAAAAAGCTGTTTTTTGTTGCGATGCAACCCCACCGGGAGCTATCCCTCATTCCAAGGTGAATGTGTAATTTCTGTCTGCAAATGAGCCCTTTCCCCAAGACTAACGCAACACTCTTTTTCTTTTTTTTTATCACACCTGACTTGCATCCAAAATTAAAAGGCAGCCATCTGTGACATCCCACGCTGCATCCAAACAATAGAAGAATTAGACAAAGACTAAACAACAATGGAACAGCTCTCACCTTCGGCAGGATCCGGCGGCCCGAAATCCAGGTCGTAGCGCAGGATGTAAAAGTTATTCCACACGTACAGCTGGTTGTCCCTGGGGTTGTAATCCACAGCGGTGATGTACTGGTACTGGTTGGGGAACAGGATGTCGGTGTACTCGCCCTGGCTCAGCTTGGTGTTGTAGATGTAATCAATTTGGCTCCGGCTCGTCTCACTCTCGTTCTCCTCATAGGTGGAGCGTACTACGTGCAGCACGCCACATACCATAAAGGCATTGGAGGCAGAGCGTTTGTCGTAGGCTGTTTCCCAGGTGGCCTCAAAGCGGAGCGTGTATGGGTTGAGCTGACTCACCACTATGCGCCCATTGTTCTGCTCTGTGGCGTAAATTACCCATAAGCCCCGCTCATCTACTGCAAGGTCAATGTCTGTCTTGCCACCCCAGCGGTAGGGAGAGGTATCGTGATAGTTGGCATTATTAACAATGGCCTCGCCGCTTTTGATGCGTGTGCGCAGGTCAAACTTGACAATGTTGCGTGTGCGCTCCTTGTTAAAGAAGATAGCACCATCATAAGCGACGAAGCCCGTCCCGTCGACACGGTGCGGCAGTTTATAGGTGGTCGTCTGGCGACCATTTTTTAAATCCTCCAGAGAGGCGTATTCGATGAGGGTGTCAGTGCGGTATGGCGTCCAGGGCATGAAGAAAACTTTGTCTCCAGCCTGCAGTGGGTCTTTGCACCACGACCCAGCCTGCTGCTCTGCTTCAAACAGGAAGGTTGCGGCTCCTATACTCTTCAGAGTCCCCGGACAAATGAAAACTAGTGACAAAGAAGAGATTGAAACAAAATAAAATAAGGCAAAAACATTGTTTTAAAATACATACACAGTATATTTGACAGGCATCATTCTCGCTGCTGTGTGACTCAAGTGCAGGACAAAAAAGATCAGGGACTGTGATTTTGGAGGAATCTTTTAACTAGTGCTTTTGTACTACCGCTAATGAGTAGGGGGGAAAAAGAAAACAAATGTATGTATTATAAGTGATTATTCACAATGGAAAAATGTGTGGTTGAGAGAACTTGCATCTCAAGGGTCTGCTGCTACATCCTAACAGGGACAAAACAAAACAAAATGAGAACAAAAAGGAAAAAAAATCCTGCAAATGAAAGATGTGGGAAATGGAAGAAGTAGGGTTCACAGTGTTTTGATTATAATTTTGTTTCAAAATACCAGTCTGTTCTGATGTCAAATGGCACACGAACAGCTGGGTGTATGGACACACTGCACATGCATACTCACATGACTGAGGTCATAAACCAAAATGAAAAAGGAACGGACTTCACGTCTTTTGATAAGAGTGAACAACAGGTTGTTAATGGTGGTGGTGGCAGCAAAGCAGAGGTAAAAATGAAAGTGGAGGTTGGGAGGGATAGATCGAACAACAGTGGTAAAGGATTTTCACTACTTCTGTGGCAAAAAGACAAGAGTAACCACTGATGGGTGAGGGAGGCCATGGCAAGGTTCCCATTTAGATGCTTTTAAATAAATTGGTTCTGGATAAAAAAAGGGACACAGTGAATTCTTGTTGTCTTTTCAAACTTTTTGTTCAGTCTGTGCCAATCTCACTCAGCCATCACTGCTATTTCACATCACGTGCTATGGGTGCAGCAGAAGTTGGGCCAAGCAAACTAAGACTGAGCCAAATAAGAATATCTATACACAACTAGTCATTCTTCACGGGTTAACAGAGTACTAAGCAAAAGTCTCTGGAACAAATCAACACCAGACAGTTGGTGATTTCTGTCACACTGTCAGGAAAAACTACGTTTAATGACCGTGGATGTCATTTGAAATTGCGTCCATTTGGACTCCATGGGTGCAAACAATCCTCCTATGGGTTTAGCATTTGACAGGAGAGGCAATCAGGAGAGGAGGGGGGAGACGTGAGGGGGAGCTGTACTCAACACCACAGAACAAGGAGCCAAAGGAGGGGGAGGGAAGGACCAGACCACTCATTTACCTTTTTGCTCCACTTCTATTTCAGGCATTGGAAAAGAAAGCAAAAAAAGAGTGCAAAAAGGGAGAGAAAGGTTATCATGAGTCAACTACCAGGTACAAAGAGAAGAATTAGTCTGAGGGAATGACCATGAGATGAACTGCAGGGCTGCTTAGGGAGGAAGAGCTGGAGGAGAAAAAGAACAAGGATGTTTGTTAGTGAAAACGGCCTCTCGTCCTAGGATATAAAAACAGACAAGTTATGACCAGAGAAGAGCTATGTGCCGTGTTTTCCAGCGCATTAAACTTTTCATTCTTGCCATCTTTATCTGCCAACAAAATAATGCACTGGCCACTGCAAAAGCAGAACAAATCCCTCTAAAAATGCTTCCCCTAAGTGGCAGGAGAATAAAAATCTCAAAGTTCTGCTCATATTTAGATGGATAACATTCTTAGAGAAACAGCACAGTAATTATTTTTGGCTTGTATTGACTGCCGGTGGAATTTGTTCAAACTTTATAAACACAAATCAAAACTCGCTTCCAAACTTGCTCGCCCACACACGTAAAACATGACACGGTGCTAATGTTACAGACCAAACTCTCAAATGAGCCAAAGAGAGCAACAGCACATGAGATGACTGATGGATATTCGGCCTAATATGGAGTTTCTTTAGTGGGCTGTTGAAGCTGCATATACTGGGGCAGAGGAAGGGGGGAGAGGCTGGAGACAATATGTGAGAGATCGGACGTTGAAAGAAAAAAAAAAACGAGAGCAAAGAGGTTAGTCGGGGGGATTAAACAGGAGGTGAATAGGAGGTCTGTTTGAAAGAAGAAGAAAAAAGAGTGAATATTTCTGAATATGTTTACATTTCATCAATTTAAATACGAAGGACTTTCTCAGGCGGCGTTGAAGCCTGGACGTACTTTTATAAACTAGTCTATGACAGTCTTTTAAGGTAGATTTACTCAAATTAGACACCAGAAACAAACCAACTCTGCAACGAGTTAATTAAGCCATTTTCATAATGAAATACTACAGAAAGTTTACAACTGAGTACATGAGTTTGGTTTAATCTGAGAACAGATGCACATTCATTTTACTTTTTAATCTGCCTCTTGTTCAACGTGTTCTCAAATTAAATGACTGAACGCACTGTATAAATACAAAAACCAGTGTCTCCAATTATTTGTAACATCTCAGTGAATGACAATAAATCTGAAGTTAAGGCCAGTGGAACTATTTAAAAGGTCAGCTCACCAAAAAGTAAACATATTATCTTCCACACTCCTAATGGTATCTCCTCATGCAGATAGTTTTTGGATTTTTTTTTTTTTTGTTTTTGTTTTTTTTTTTTTTTTTTTTTTTTTTTTTTTATGTTTTATAATTTTTTTTTTTTTTTTTAAATTCACTTAGA
>VUQS01076072.1:68997-97592 GCA_015108495.1 Heterochromis multidens
GGCCCGCAGAAGAAGCTGTAAACATAACGCTGACATATGATGACCAAGTGTTTTTATTCAATCTGTTAGCAAACAACTGCCTAATTACACATCCAGCAGTTAGAGCCCAGCATTATCATTCATTTGGAGTCGCATTTCTGGCCAATACACCCCTCTCTTTTAGCTCTGCCGTGGTCTCCAAAACTCCCAGGGGAAATATCTGGCTGTTAAGCTGCTAAATGCTCCATTATTGGCTAGTTGCTAAATTTGTCTGTCTGTGGTTTGTTGATGGGCAGGTAGTGTGCGCAGGGTTTCTAAAGCCTTTATTTTTTGCTGAAAAACAACTGCCTGCTGCTGCTGTAAATGACACTATGAGAGCATGGAGAGTGGACCAAAGCAGTGAAGTTGCAGGCTGTGAAACCAACACTATAATCTGAAAGATGCTCAACGCTCTGCAAATTGAAGGGATTTCTGAGCACAAGAGACCACTTTTATATTTCATGCAGTCATTTGAGCCACTGTGAAATTTTTGATTATTGGATTACTTTGACCCTTGTTTCTTTGTTATTCAGCTTCTTGTGCTTAAAACATTTCACCATCATTTGGCTTCTTATTTCAAATTTAAAAAAAAAAAAGGTTTCTAGTTTGTTTTGTTTTTTTCAAATATCAGGAAAGACATTGAAAATGATGTATTATAGCTACAAAACCACAACATTTATGAACAATAACTGGCACAGTGTTGAACTTGTTGAACAGTGTTGACTCTGAGGATTTTCCATCAATTTTCTTTTCTGTGCCCAGTACCTGCTAATTCAAGTAATGACTGCTCAGACCTGTTACTTTCATGTTGAAATGTGGTGCTTAGTCTCTTTTGAAGCTGACTCATTACTGTATATTTAGCTAAGCACCATTCATCAGAGAAGCAACTGAAATTTAGTTAGACTTTAATTGAAAAAAGAGCAAAAGAGAAAATTGGGTATGATTGATGGCATGTTAGTTGTGGCAGTGTTTGAGAGAAGCCTGAAAATATGATTAAGTTCACAGATACCCGGCATGTCCCACAGGGACAGTTTTGGAGTTTTTCTGACTCAAGATTTGAATTTTAATCAAATTTGTTAAAAAAAATAATAATAATAATTTCAAACTCGTAATAATCCTGACTTACTCTGGTCTGTTCAAGTCTAACAGCATTTATTAAAGTCTGATTCCTCTGAATTAAAGCACTGATTAGAAAAATCCTTCTGCAGAGACTAATTTCGCCCATGTATTTCACCCATGCTCCAGCTAATATCTTTTAGCCATATTGCCCACATCCACCACTTGGCTGTATTGAGCTGGAAATGAACCATGGACTTAATATGCACATACGTGCAGGCCTGGGTGGTTTTTGTGCTTGTTTTCTTCTCAAATCCTTTTTTATTTATTTTCTCAGCGTTGGTTTCTATTAATTTGTCCACCCCCCTCTGTCTGTTCCTTTGGAAACCAACTCACAGGCATCAATCTACAGCATTTCCAGTGGGAAATGGAAACTGGTTGGACTTGTTTTTCTCGTTTTCTTTGTACATAATTGCTTTCTTGTGCTGTTCCTGTCTTCGCTGAGACAGTCTCGGGGTTATTATTCAAGAGCGACTATCACTGATTGAGCTGTAAACTACTTTAAATTTTCATTGTGAAAGATGGACCACTGTAGGTTGACGAATGAATGCAACATGACCTCTAATACACTGAAACAGACAAAATACACACACACACACACACACAGCCCCTAAACAGCTGGGTGCGTTTCTAAACTCAGAATATGACAACAGACAGATTTCTTGCCTTAAATGCACCAAACCTGCGACAATTTGACAAAAGACAGGCTGTTTTTAGGGCCAAGTGTAAGATTTTTGTGGCTGAAATCTGCAGATGTTAGAATGAAATCCAAAATGTAGTTTGAAGCACAACACTGCTGATTTTCTGCTTGCTAAATTATACGCTTTACCAGTATTTCCACCAGTTTGTCCTGCTCGCTCCATTGTAATGCAAACACGAGGGCCATATGAGAGGAGAGAGAATGAATTGGGACAATGATGAAAGTGCGAGCTATAAGAATCAGGACAGCTGTCAGGTTGTGCGGGTGTACAATTAATGGCTGAGGACTGATTTTACTAGAATGCAGCTATGTTTTCAATAGACACAGACACGGAGAAGCGCTCTGTGTGCAGCAGGTTACACAGTTTGCCATTCAGGGTCAAATGAGCAGCTCAGACCTCACTTTCACCAAAAAACAAATTAAGACTCAAGGCTGTGTGGTTTCTGCCTCCAAGAGCATTCATAAATACTGTTTACGCTGCCTTGGACCAAATATATACCAAAACCTTGAGGGTTTAAAACCACATTTATTCATTTTGAAACTGTGAGAGGACATATGTACTTCTCTTTTGGTAACAGTCTGCTAAAACCACATCAGATCAGTTAAAGAACTAATCGTTATCTTCATCATGTATTCATCTGTTGTCCCATCTGTGTTAATCATTCATCCCTCTGTGTGGCGTCTTCTTATTGCGTGATTTGTCCAATCAAAAGTCCAATACCCAAACATATGAAATTATCTTTAATTACAAGAGAGAGAGAAAAGCCAAAAATCCAACCAGAAACCAAAGAATGCATTGTGTTTTTACTTGTCTGGAACAATCAATTAACTATCAATTTTCATTTGACCACCTAATCAATTAATCAAGGCATTTCTGCAGCCCTACCCAGGTTACAAACTTTATTTGTCCGGTCACAGTCCGAAAACATTTTTCATTCTTGACATCACATCCTGTGTTGACACATGTACTAAACTTGAAGCATGTGTTTTTTACACATTGAGGAGGACTAAAAAAAAAAAACGCAGGGGCAGACTTCTGTGTTTATCCTTGTAAAAATCAACAAATATAAGCAAACAATACACGGCCACCACACCACTTTTCAATGCTTCAAAAACAAAGAAAAGGCTTCAGTCAATGCAATGCTTTTCTCTGCTGCCAAGTTTCCCTTGTGCTGTGGCTTAGCCCAACAGTAGCGTAAAGGATGCATGCTTCTTTTATTTTATTTTCAGCCCCCTGCCTCTGTTTTTTTTTTTTTCTCCTCCTCCAGTACATCATTCCTTTGGGTGTTTGTGCGGTGTCCCTTAGTTACCGGATAAGAGACCCAGCAGCTCAGAGAGTTAAAAGCCTGCCCTGTCCCACTCATACGAACAAGACCATCAATAATTCACCCTCATCGGGAAGCATTATCTAACAGCCTTATAAAAATTTTAAGGTTGTGGGTGACAACATGGAACCAGTGAAGAAAGTGCTCCGTAAGAGAGCACTCCAGGTGCCAACAATGTGGGCAACAGATATGTTAAAGTAAAGGCAGAGGAAGACTCGTCTGCACTATCATGTAAGCCAGTCCTGCAAGGTTGATTTAACTGTTACACGGAAAACACAGAGGCCTCTCTGAAATAAAGGACAGCCACCACATATCTCCTCTTGTCTCCACTGTGTGAGTGTGTGTGTGTGTGCATGTGTTAGTGTGGCACAGAGGTGGAAGCGTTTGCTCGGCTGTATTAACGCCCAGGCTCATTCTCATTGACAGTGAAATCCCTCTAAGCCTAGATCAATTACACCCAGCTCTGCTGTAATTAAAATGTCCTAACAAAGGTCTTAGGAGCACAGGACAGAAACCTACCCATTCAAAATAAGCTCAGTCCAATCTATAGCAATAACCCCAAGAAAATAGTTTAAAGCTTCCTTTGGTGATAAGCACATGCGAGTGTCTATACATGGCTGCTTAGCTCAAAACAACTCTAGTTTATCCTTTAATGAGATCAAGATATGATTTAAGATGTGAAAAGCACACAGGCTCGCATTAAGCGCAGTTAGAAGTAATATTTTTAATCAATGCAAGTACATAGTAAAAAATACTAATTAATCTATACTACAAAAAAACTGTGCCCGTGCTTGTTTGGTAGCCCTAACTACTAAGACAACTAATTATTTGTTCTCTTAAGTACATCTGATGCTTGACTATGCTCTGCTGAGAAATGACAGAATGCTTATGAGTCTCCTAATTAAAACTCAGCAGTGGAGTGATTAGCAATCACAACTCCACTCTTCAAATATCAAGATCTGATTTGCTTGGCTGATCAACAACAGGCTTCCTTCTCTCACTGCAACTCTGAGAGCCTGCAGCCCCTCTCAGTGTGTATTAAGGAGGCTTTTGAAATGTCGGAAATCAGCAAGAAAGGGCTCAGCTGAATTTTGAGTTTTATATTGCTTTTTTTTTTCAAAATGCCATTTACATTTCTTTTTTTCTTTCTTTCTTACTTTCTGTCTTTTTTTTTAATATTGACTGCCAGCAATCACAAAATAGATTACACACTGACGGTGATGAACGCCTAAATGTTTTTGGTTTCACAAGCTAATTCATCATGGTATGAAACCCGAGTAAAAAAAAAAACATCAATAACATCACTTATGGTAACCAGTAAAATTAAACTTGAAAGCTTCTCCCTCATTGCGCCGATGAGGGACTATTCCTGACACGGAGAGAGCAAGATGGCTGACTGCACTGACACATTGTGAAAGCATGCCTTGCAATCCTAGGTAATAGATTCTCTTTGCTGTGCGACTCCCACCACTCCTCATCTTCTGTGACAACGCCTGCCAATCAAAGCCCAAGGAACGTTCAAGGGCTTTGACAATATCTCCTCACCTTGAAAATACATTGGCTTCATCACAAGGCACCGAGTGACACCAAGTAGGCATCAAATAGCCATTAGACATGGCAGACAAAGAGCCGGCTCACTACAGGTGATCCCGTGCCTCTCTTTTTTTTTTTTTCCAATGTAGCAAAACAGCTCCCTGAAAAATTGGCATTTAAAGTATTCTTTCTGTACATAAAGACACAACAAGAACAAATGCCAGCAATACCGTGGGAGGTGACATTTAAGTGTTGGACAGAAAATGCACTGCATGAGAGCACTAACTGTGGAAGCGTTTTTATGATCATTTGAAAGAATCTGCAGCAAAATTGAAGGAAGTGAAAGGACCCCAATATTATGTTCAATTTAGCCTTGTAATACACTAAGTAGCTTCTCGGGAAGCAAATGCTTCTGTGATGTTTGTGTGAAAGCACTTAATAGCAGAATTCATGCTGTCCATCACGCACGGAGGCCCTGACGATTACTCATTTGGAAAATAAAACATGGATGTGGGTGTATACCTGGTCCAATCTCTTTGAGAAATAACGATGTTACCCCACATCAGCCGACTCATTTCCATTTTTATGTGATTCATGAATACCATGAAGGATGAACAAGGAGATCTTTCTGCAGTGAAGCATGGCCTCAGCTTCAATTTCTGGGATAATTATATGATACTATTTAGGTATTTGAAGAAGAGAGAAGCACTTCCTCAGCTCAAGACAGATGACCTGTCAGATACACCTAATACCAACACAAAGCCTTCAGCCTTTAATCTGCACACTTCCTGTGACCTATACTGTGGCAGAACCAAATAAAGAACCCTATCTTCGTATCCCCCTGAGACAGAGCAGTGTCCTAATATGCTAATGCCAGCCAGTGTTGGAGAAGAAGCTCTGAGGGCGGCCCAGACAACTCACAGGTCAGTGCTAATCTTCTGATATATGGAGCTTAAAGACCTAGGACACATCCATCACATGCCGCTGACGGCTCTCCTACTGGGCGAGATCTGCACACTCCAAAGGGTTAACACACACCCCAAAGAGACCCCTGACGATCCATCACTCAAGAACCGGTCTCTGTTTGAGCAGAGTCCCTTAACAACACCGAGGAGGTAGCTTTCTCCGCGGTGAGTGCATCTAGAGCCAGCGTGACTACTAGACCTAAGCTCCAAGCCTCTGTTGATCATTAAACATCCATTTTTAAACCAGTGGGGGAAAGTTAACTGTCATTTTAAACGCAGGAGGTGGTAGCATGGGAGAGAATTTTTCTCCCTCAGATCTCGGTGAAAAGGAGCGAGACCATATATCTATCCATCGGGTTAACTACCCTAACACATAATCATTCGTTCCAGTCATCTGTCTCTTTATTTTTGAGGCGAGCCACAAAATGGCTATGATAGGATTTTGCAGTGAGTGAGAAACTCACCCTGAAGCACTTTGTTAAATAAACAAAATGCCCTTTGCTTTCTTCTTTAAGCCCACACTCCTCTGTTGTGTATTTTTCTTCCTCCTTTGGCTAACAGGCAAGAGTGCAGATTCGATGTGAGCATCACCGGTAAATATCAGGTTTGGTGTCATCCCCTAAGATTCAGACACTACTTTCTAGACCCTAGACCATTTTGCAGCAACACTCAGCCAGGACAAAATCCATCTTAGAAGGAGCACTGATGCCATTTCCTCCACTGATAGCAACCTCAACAGAGCAGAATGCACGTACTTCTCCTCTTCAGCAGCTTTTTAATAATTTGAAGAACCAGGCTCAGCTCAGCACACCATAGCATGGTTTCTTCCCCAATCTCGCTTCTTTCTTGACTCACCAAACTTAACACGGTTGCTACTGCAATTTCTCCTGCCCTATCCTCCTACACATACACAATGAAGGGAGCCCTGTTTCTGAGCTTTGTCAGAAGCCACTGTAGAAAACACAAGAAAAGTCAGTCTAACAGGGAAGGAGAAGTCAACCATTCCTAAGAAAAAGGGATGTGCATCAACATCTAAAGTGTATTTCTCCACTAAGATGAATATAATCACACCTGGCTCATCTACCACTACCCCTCACAGTCCTTCTTCCCCCCTCTTCCTGTCCATTTGTTTGTCCAACTTTTCACAACGAGCAAGTCAGAGGAATTGAACAAGACAGCTGTCAAACCCGCCTGCCGTGAGTGAAGATGGCAGGTGAAGCCCTGCTTTACCCCCCCCACTTCTATCCTGCTCTTTGGTTCAACACGGAAAAATGTTTTGTGATCATATTTTGTCCAAACCAAGGAGGGAGAGGAAGCAGCAAGGTCTCTCCTCTTGAAGGTTGGGAAGCAGTTGGCTCATGTTATTACCCAAGAGCAGGATGACCATGAATGGGCTACCGACCCCTACTGCGCTTCCAATGGCATTTCCATTCCCTGTCTCTGTGTAATAACATCTCACACGCTGCACTTTCTTTCACTATTAACCTATACTGATCCTATTTTCAAAGTAAGGGCACACACAAAGCAAAGAAATTTCTTTTTTTTTTTTGTCTCTCCCTTTGTAAGCAGCGCAAATGTGTGAGTGTTTATTTTCATCTATTTAACCTGCCTAAAATTGCTGTGAACATTAGGCCACGTATCCCCACACAAAGGGAGGAGAAAAAAAAAAAGACGAATCCATCAAAATAAACAGTGTCTTGCCGCATTCCTTCTCTGACAAACAACAGCTGCACAGAATTGGAAATAAATATTATCTCTGCGACAGAAAAACAATCCAGACACCGCAAGGTTCTCAAGAGTCGTACACAAAGCTTGAATGCTCCGTGTCATTACATCTACACTCACTCGGTTTTGGAATTAAACCATTTATTTTGTCAGAAAGCGACTGAAAACAAATTGATTTTGGAGCCTTTTTAGATGCAGGCTGTGGTGACCAAAATGCCAGTTAAAATGAGTAAACCGATTTTCAGCAACTTCTGTTTTTTTTTTTTTTTTATCGCCATGATTGCTCTGGTGGTGTCCCATTCTCCTTAAAAAAATAAATAAATCTGAAATACAGATCTTTGTTGCTAGTCTATGCTCGCCCCAAGAAATACTGAGTGAAAATGTTTTAACAGGCAAAATCTTTTTAACATGACCACGTCTCTGAAAGGCGTCCAAAATTTCTGCTAAATACATGGCTTTTGGTGTAAAGATTATGGCCAACAAATTCTCCCAATCCACACTAAATCTGTTTCCAAGACAAACACTTGCTTCTCACACACACATAAACCATGACCAACTGCAGTGTCCAGCAATCCTGTCAGTAGCTTCCACCAGCAGCAGCAGCAGCAGCAATTCTCTATCAGAACAAAACTGCTTAGAGGAAGGGGGCTGGTAGCTCAAGTTCTCCCTATTGAAATGCAGACACTTTGATATGGAAATTGGCAGTTACAAAAACCCGCTAGAATTCACACTAGCATGCACTGAAACCATTTGCGCAATGTGAGATGAGATGGCACTTCCTCCCAAGAAAACACAGACAAATGGACTAAACCAGCATGTCTGGGGTGGGCGAGAGATGGAGTGGAGGTAGAAACAGGGTAGAGGGAGGCAATAGACCATTTGTCCCCCTCCCTCCATCCTCCCTTCCCCTCCCTCTCTTTGAATTCCTACCATTCACTGTCCAAGCACTTGTTTCAAGACACAGACCTACCCCTGAACTGAAATGCAGGCGGTTTTTTAAAGCGCAACATCTATATTCAACAGTAAAGCCTCCTATCGGCAGGGGAGGAAGTGACCTTTTCATCTTCAGCAATCACTGATGGGTATGTCAGTATTAACCAGACGGGCTGAGCATCATCCCAGCCGGGGAGACTTTTTGTCTAGTCTTCCAAAAATGACCGGCACGACACAAAAAACTTATCCGCCACGGCCCAAAATATGCCTGGATTTGTCTGGTGGCAAGACAATTAGTCACACTGTGCATATAGCTTATATAATGCTGCAGTTTTTTTTTTTTTTTAGTTCACAACTGAATTGTGAATTTTTCTTTTAAGGCCAGCTCATCCATACTTTTCTGCATGAAGCTGTTATATAAGCATATGAAAGGGAAGCTCTCAGTTTCCCAACTTAGCTTATATAATGTTGCACCACCATCCTGATTTGGTATAGACAGTATGGATTATGTGTAAATGTTATTTAACCTTCCTATGTCTGTCCAGCACAGTCATGCTCTCCTCTGGTTTCTTGCTTTAGTCTGAGCCTCCCTATCTCTAAAAGCTTCACGTGAGAATAGGATATGGCTCCTTCTGCCTGTAAAAACTGTGTGTGTGTGTGAGTGTGTTTGTGAGTGTGTATGAGTGTGTCCCATCATCACACATGGCTGACTCTGGTCTGTGAATTATACATGCCCTGTGAAATGATCTTATTTTATAGCCGCAAAATGGAGAAGTAAATGGAGACAGTAACTGACATCCAACTACTTAGCTCCTGGTGTCCTGGACTGGGTGGAGATGTTTGTGTGAGCTCTATTTTTTTCCACACTGATTATCACTCTTGAATATCCTATAAATCAACTCCCATTTGTTGTTTCAGTTTTTTTTTTATTAAATCAGGCTTTGGTTTCATATTAAGGGGTTTGCTTGTCATGGTGTGCATCTTGATTTTAAAAAATTCCCATTTGTAACATTTGAAAACAAAAGATCTGTCATGCAATAAAAAAAAAAACACCTCTCAGTGGGCTTTTAATTTAAATTATATGAAAATATATACGAGCAGATCCCAGTAACTAAGCAATTTCATATTAATTAAAAGTCTGGATGCCAAAGCCCCTTAAAATAACATCGCCTATTCTGGGCTGTATATTGATCCCATCAAAACAGTTTTAAACTGCTGGAGGAGCCCGTGGGCCCGTTTTCTGACATTTGCCTTATTCTATCCTGGGAGTGTAAATAAATGGTATTGATTCAGCATGACATAACCCAGCATCTCCCCTGAAAGACTCAAACATCCGCTTTTAAAGGCTACTTACAGTGGCTACGCCGTGCCAAAATACGAATCCCGGCGCGGAGTGTGAATTTCAGATCAACACCAGGAGTCCCCTTCTTCTCCTCTCCCTTTTTCAGAAGAGGCCCCCAGAAACTAAGCAGCGGGTCGCACAAAGACGGCTGGGGTTCGGCTGCATGCTCCACTTTCTTCACAGTGGACAGAAGGTGGGGTTTCCTGTGGCAGGTATCTATTCTTCTTCAAGCCAATGCGCCCGGGACCGGACGAATAGCTCCATGGCGAAGGGTCTGTTCAAAAGTAATGATCGTTACTCCCCCGCCTCCTCCTCCTCCTCCTCTTGTGCATGCACCCAGGCTCCTTCCGACGGGAGCGCTACGGATAGACTGCATAAAAAAGGATCACTTCAAGGAGACGAGATGCGCCCCAGTCTCGTTTTAAAAAATGAAACTCCGAGCGCTGCTCCCGTACTGATAAGTCTTTCTTAAAGTCTCCAGCGTTCGGGTTCACAGATAAAGCCCGAAGAGTGATAATATGACTTCTTTAGGCTGGTTTTCGGTGCGTTCCCGGTTGTTCCCTCTGCGCCTCATCCACACGCCGTGCAGACAGTCGGAGCTACAGCCGGACTGGAGGCAAACAAGGCGAGGAGAAACGGCGCACCGGTCCCCTGCTCTGCAGCAGCTGGCTGTTGAGAACAGCACACAAAACCTGGAGCGGATCACCAGGCAGCGCGCGGATTGGGATCCTAATGCCAATTATGACCGCGCGCATTAAGGCTAATATTAAACATTTATCTCCTGGGTGTTCAGATTTTATGCATGCGTTAAAGCGCAAGCAAGTACTGCTGTTTTCGCTCCAGCTTGTGAAGGTGGACTCTTAACAATCCACGAAGCGCAATATTTTAATCAGCATTCCCTGGTGTAATCAGGAGAAGGGAAGCAAAAAAAAAGTGCAAGACCATTCATTACCAAAATCCACCTTATTCAAGGAGTATAAATACGATACTATTTTTAATCCTATTAGAATTTCGGTATTGTGGGCAGTAGTTTTCACCTGGATCATTAGTATTAATAAAAACAACACAACAACACAGGATAATGAGGCTGAACCAAGATTTGTTCTAACTGAATGAGGCCAAAGATTGAAAAATGCAGAATAAGAAAATCGTCTTTTGGCAGAAACATTCAAAAAGAGAAAAATCACTATTTCTGTGCTTCTTCACTCCTCTATTAGCTATTCTATCATACTCAACTGTAGGCCCGTAAACTACTACAAACCAGTTATTGCAGCTGTGTAACTCATTTAATCATGATATCTAATAAAAAAGGACACAGAGTAAGTCTAGCAAGTATGCAGACTGTACACTGTCTGAGGGAAAACATAGCTAATACACAAATTTGACCAGTTCACATCCTGGAAGAAAAAGATCCAGTGATGTTACAGTCACATAAACATGCACCAAAATTACCAGTATACAGTCGCTACCTCAGAGCAGATGTTGTGCAAACATTCAATATCCATCCATATGTTCATGGAAAGAAACTGCAGCGTTCAGTTCTTCCCTTTAATCTTGTCTACACAGAAATAAGATGCTCCTCTGAAACCTCGGATAATTGAGTAATGCCATTAATGATAACATCTTCAGGGACATATTCAAATACATTTAATTTAATCTGCAATCCATTACAAAATGTCACATGTTAAATTCTGCTCTGAACACATGGACTTGTTTTATGTGACCAAAGTATCACTAGGTTTCACACTTCAAATTAAATTTGTATGTATCTTTAATATGTATCATATACAGCAATAGGCCACAAGAATAAAACCTCTTATCTAAAATAGTGTAGGCCCTCTGTTCTGCCAAAACAGCAGAGGTCTTACATCAATAACCTTCAGGGTATTGATGTAAGACCTCTGGTGTCCTGTGGTGTGGGGCACCTGGGTCCTGCATCTTGTGTGTGGCTGAGCACAATTTACTCTTAGATGAGGCTGCAGCCTTCTGGGAGTGCCATTGCCATTGAGGTGTGTGTGTGCTTGGACTGCATGAATTTTTAGTTCATGTCAAAGTTACATTCACATGAAAGCAAGAACCTAGCAAAACATTGCATTTTAATGAAATGATCAGAGTTATTCATGTCACTGTTTTAGTTTAATTTCCTTCACTGTTTTAATGTTGTGGCTGATCAGTGTATAAACAGTCGTGAAAAAGAAAGAATGCTATGCAGTCCTGTGAAAAACTAAGTTCGCCCTTACTATTTGCCTGGGAATTAAGAGGGTAAGTAGCAGCCAGGTGATGCTAATCAAATGCAATTGATTAACTGATCATCAGTAAGTGTGAACACTTCTATAAAAACAGAAGTTTTGGGAGTTTGCAGGACTGGTATGTGTTAACACAATGCCACAATCTTCCCAGGAGTGGACGCCCCAGCAAATTCACCTCAACGTCAGACTGAGCAATCAGAGAAACTGCAAAAAAAACCAAAAACAAAAACAAGAGCTACAACTCAGGCCTCAGTTAGCATGCTAAATGTTAAAGTTCATGACAGAACAGTTCGAAAAAGACTAAACAAGTATGGCTTGTTTGGAAGAGTTGGCAGGAGAAAGCCTCTTCTCTCTAAAAAGAACATGGCAGCATGGCTTATGTTTGCAAAGTTGCATCTAAACAAACCATAAAACTTCTGGAGCAATTTCCTTTGGACAGATGAGACCGAAATGGAGATGTTTGTCCATAATGCATAGCACCACGTCTGATGAAAAACAAATACACCATATCAGCACAAACACCTCATACCAATTGTCAGCACAGTGGTGGAGGGGTGATGATTTGGGTTTGATTTGCAGCCACAGGACCTGGACACTTTGCAGTGTTCACTTTGCAGTGTTAAGGCCATGAACTCCTCTGTATATCAATTTTAGAGTCAAACGTGAAACCATCTGTCTGGCAGTTAAAGCCTGGCTGAAACTGGGTCATGCAACAGGACAATGATCCCAAACACAGCAGCAAATCTATAAAAGAATGGCTGAAAAAGAAAAGAATCAAGGTGTTGCAATGGCCCAAAGTCCAGACCATAACCTCACTGAAATACTGTGGTGGGATGTTAAGAGAGTTGTGCATAAACGAATGCCTGCAAACTTCAATGAGCTGAAGCAACAATTGGGCCAAATTTCCTTCACAACAATGTGAGAGACTGAAGCCATACAGAAAATGATTACTTCAAGTTATTGCTGTTAAATGTGGTTCTACAAGCTACTGAATACTGGGGTTTACTTAGTTTTTCACAGGACTGCAGAGATTCCTATGAAAACGTGTTTTTTTCACATGGCTGTACACTTGCTTCAAATGTGGAAATGCAAAGGCCATACCAGTGTGTTCTTTTACACAAATACAAATCATGTGTATTTCAAATTTGTGGGAACAATGTTAACTTTATTTTGTATTGTACTGCGATAGCCTGGCAACCTGTGCAGAGTGTACCCCACTTCTCACCCTATGACAGCTGGGGTAGGCTACACCCGCCCACAACCCTGAATTTGACAAGCAGTTAAGAACCTGGATGTTTGTTTGATTTTTGTTTTGTTTCCATTCATCTCTACACAAAATCAAATAACAACTGCGTCTTGAGATAAAAGCAACAATCACGAATGCAAATTTGGTTTTGAGTGTAAAACATTTCAAAAACCCAAGAAAGATTCAAGAGTTTGTTTACTTATTTTTTATACTGTATACAGAGCTGAATGGAAAACAATGCTGCCAAGAGTGAATCGAATGAATAGATTAAGATTTCAAGAATACAATAGTATGGCTTACAAACTGGTTGGCCTGAATGAAGCTGAAAGTAGGCTATATATGGTTACGGTCCTTGTAGACTGAGAATAATTGCCCTAATGATGCAATCTTGAAAAAAACACGATTTCATTCGTTTGTTTGCTCAAAAAGCACATATGCTCTAAATTCTAGATCTCTTTTCACATGAGGCTGCTAAAGCCAGTGTTGTGCATAAAAAAACAAACACATAACTACATGATATGCCTTTTATAATGCTCTATTGCAACAGGAGAGAAAAACGGCAGAGTGCTAAAATCCTGTCATGCGAGTGCAGTGAAAGCCCTCACTCAAATCCTCAAGAAAGAAGACATGGAGTTAACAGACACTGTCCTGAGGAAGATGAATATATAATGTGTAATGTATTGTCACTGTTCCACTGAGACTTGGCTAAGAATGATGTATGATGCAGACATTTTCTATTGCATTGATTCTGCCTTCATTTTTAAAGCACACTATGCTTTCTCTCTTGGTTACAATGGAGAGGGGGCAAATTGAATCCTGATTTTACAGTCGTGAGTGGGGACTCGAATTGTAACTGACTTGGCAACCCCAAAAAACATGAAACTATAACTGAGTTGACTGGAAATGATTCGGCTTTGTCGATGAAATTACACTTCAAAGCTGAAAGCCCATTAGGATTTTACTGTAAGCTGCAAAACATTAGCATTAAATTGCCATTTGCCGACAAATATGATATAATCTTAATGACAAACTGGACAACAGTGTGTTTGTGCACAGCAGATCCCCAATTATGAAGTCATGATTTGTTGACTGCTCTGGATATGCCTGCTGCAGGCTACATATTTTTGTCAGAAACAAAAAAAAAAATAGAAGACATAAATGGATTTCATAATGTTCTGATTTATTCAGTCACTGCACTAAGGCTATCATTACAAAGCATTACACCCATGATAAGCCAAAGCAACACGGCACACTAATGGTTCACGAGATGTGTAACGTCTACCTGTGCTGTACTACCAGCTGTGTCCTCAATGCGAGCAGAGGTGTCTCTGAACAGCAATCCTTCTGCTTAGACAACATGCAATTTTTTGATATGCTTTCTGAGATCTGTCATTTTTCCCTCTAAATATCATGTGAAGCTTGTGTTGTTGTCATTTCCCAACAATCGATGCACTGAAAGAAAATGATCTGCCCAGCTGGAGGCAGGTTTATGGTAACATTTTCCTCAGGTTTCTAAAGTTCAGCCACATGCAGCTTTCTTTTGAACATGATGTTATACCGCTCATAGGAGCTTTCATTCTTCCCTAACAGTCCTCCTATTTTTAGAGCCTTACTTTGCAGAATTGTAATAAAAGAGCTACCTCAGTGCTGCAAATTCAACCAGGGGACATTTTTCCCTGAGAATATAACAAAAGCTTGATTGCCAAGTTTGGATATATTAATATCCGAAATATCTCCTCTCCTCTCGTCTTCTCGTGAGCCAAAGTACATAGCCAGGTCAGTGGTCTCTGTTACACGTGGCTTCAATAAAAAAAAAAACAGTCCCCTGGTTGCACAGGGGAAATGTGAATTTGGGTCATATTCACCAGGTGGAAAGTGAGAGGATTAGTGCAAAGATCGCATGTTTTCTGAGGCGTAGTTTTACATAATAAAGAAAAGCAGAGTAAAAGAAAACAGATGTAATGATGCTGAGCTACTGGCCCATATTTTTATTTAGAGAAACAATGTTTATGTATGGCCTACTACTGCAAGTGTAAACTCTCTATTTCATTTGAACTGACCCAGGAGAGCTTGGCTTGCTGGTGTTTTATTCATTGTGGTCAACGTAGTATATATGTAAATACACACAGCCGGCCCTCGTCTCTGTTCCCCCCCTGCCCTTTTTTTTCTTTTCGAGGACTGATGAAGTTGTCAGAAAACGCTTGGCTTTGCTTTTTCGCTGCAGCTTGTCATTCTTGCCTGTATTCAGTGTGCAACCAAAACCCCAAGTAATAGAACAAAAGGAGTAAAAAGCAAGTCTCAGTTTCGCTGCTGACTCATCTAAAGGGTGTAAATAAATTTCACAGTGAGGGATCAGAACAGTGTCCATGCTGTAAATTATAGGTCTTTATGGATGTTCAGTTTAAGCCAGGCTAAAATTAAAGCATCGGCAAAACAACATGATCTATTTTTTTATCCTGTATATGCCACTGACTTTTTGCCAGAGCTTAGCTTCCACTTTTCACTATAGCTCTTGCTTGCTCATTTTCTGTTAATTAGCAATGGAGAGATTTACTACCATCCAGGCATACATTGTACACATTACAGCATTGCTCATGATTACTAGGTTACTGCTTCCCTCTTCAATACAGCTTAATCAACAAACAAGCACGGATATGGTTTACTTTGATCAGTAACACATACCGTACCTGAGGATTGTGGTTATGTTGTGTGAATGCATTTATTTGTTGTTTAGCTGCAACTAATCCACTGCTTTAAAACTGTACCTGCGTTGCAGATTCTTTTACTTTAAAATTAAGGGAAACAACAGCTCACATGCATTATAAAACAACCTTAAATCAATTTCCTGTGAATTAAAATTTTAGATGTTATTTTAGATTATAGGAGTAATAATTATATTTTTTTCCAGTGGTAGAGTTTTTGTGGCTTTTCAACCACACCGACCTCACAGAGAGAAGAATTCAAGTCCCTCCACCTCGACATCTTTTCTTTGATTTCATCCTCTCATGCATTCTGTGTGTTCCCTCTCCAAAAGTGCCAGTCACATTATGGTGAAAAACCTCATGCAATAATGTGGGGTGTTTCAGCAAACATTCATGCGGTAAATAAGAGAGTAGCTGGGAATGCTGTGGTGAATGCTGTGGTAAATATGTCTCGAGTCATTATTAGATGGTTTTACTCATTAAGATCAAAAGCCACAAATTCAAAGGCGATCTCAAACCTTGAAAAGGGAAAAGCTATTTATTGAAAAAAGAAAAATCAAAGGATCTTAACTGACTTTTTGAGGATTTTCTTCAGGATTTGTTAAAAGCTCTTGTTCCATGCAGACATAAACACTCTCTGTTCTTCCGCATCAAGAAGAAATTCTTTTCAGATTTAATTTCCAAGCTTATTGGACAGACCAGCTTTCAATAGTTCTGTAATCACAGGGCAGCATGAAAAAGGATGGGAATTATCATGATCCTTATAATGGCAGTTTCCGTGATGGAAGGAGCTCAACCACAACTGAACTCTACCACATTCATGGCAAGACAATGACTTAATTCACACTGAGGACCAGGACTACAGTTTGTACAGTGTATTCCTAAATCCGTTTGTGTGCAGTCTTTCCTATGATTTTAAGCAGGTAGTTTCAAATATTTCAAAATTATGTTAGTTGATTCCAAGGAAACAACATTCCAAGGAAAAACTGGGTCTCTTCCACAGTGTGTCTTTTGTCCTGTCGTCCTCTCCTCACCCCCAACCGGCCGCGGCAGATGACTGCCCCTCCCTGAGCCTGGTTCTGCCGGAGGTTTCTTCCTGTTAAAAAGGGAGTTTTTCCTTCCCACTGTCACCAAGTGACTGCTCATAGGAGATCAAGGGTCTTTATCTTACAATATAAAGTGCCCTGAGGTGGCATTTGTTGTGAATTGGCACTATATAAAAATGTTTTTCTTACCAAGTCATTGGGCTGCTTTTTTGGGGGCCATGAATATTTTTACTCAATTTTATACATGTCCACCTCAATTTTGTGTATATATATATATACAGTATTTTAAAGAATAAGTAAAAACTTTGACTACTGTGGGTGCTACAGGAAAGGTCATAGGATCACAAAATTTGTAATTCGGATTCCTTCGTTTTTTTTTCACCATATGTATATACCATGGATATATATCAAAATGTTTAACTGGAAATTCAAGAAAAGTCAAGATCATCAAAGTTTTAGGATTAATCGTCTGGGTATCACATGTCTGTACAGCATTTAATGACAGACCAATAGTTGTTGAGACATCTTAGTCTGTACTAAAGGGGTGGAACAGCGAAATTACCAAATATCCAACAATCAGTGCATTCCATGATACCAATTTCACCAAGATGATGAACAAGCACATATTTCTAATAAAGATTTTGGTCAACTTGAAAAACTGTTAATCTTCTTCATGGTGTCTTGCTTTAGGGAAAAGGTATGTATATTTGTGGAGTTACTTATCCTCCTAAAAAATGATGGAATAGTTGCAGGATTAAAATAAATGGAGTTCAGTGTGCTTGTATTTCTGAATAGCCTGTTTGTTTCTACACCTCTGGGAACAGGTTTGGGGACCACTTTTGGGTGTTGTCATCTCATTTAAGCACCCTGATTTTACAAAAACTTTGATTAAAATTATACAATTTTACTCATATGGGTATACCACCTCCTTTTCTTTCAGAGCTTCCTGTTGAAAGTAATCACAAGTAATCATGGTTGTGTCTGTTCTTTTGGAGGGGCGGTTCAATAACTAAGAGACCTTCTGGTCCACATTTTCACCAAACTACAACCAGTTGATTGACAAAAATACAAGGGTTCAGCTGAATATACTTTACATTGAAAAGATTATTATAAAATCTAGTCATACTGTATATTTGTATTTTTTTTTGTCAGTGATTCCTAAATAGAGCATACATTTATACATGTACATGGTAGTTTTAACACTGTAGTCTCCCTATTTAGATAAGAAGCTCCTATATATCTATATTCATGGCAAAGTAGATATCCCCCTCATTTCTGCCTTTAAAACTTTGCCCTGAAATAATGGTTAAATATACAGTTTTGACAACAAAGTTGAGCCCCAGGCACTTAAAAGATACCCATCTTAAAGAAATTAATTACCTCCCTTGTTAATCTTGATATAATTAAATTTCTGAAGAATGAAATTTGCTGCATTTTTTTTCCCCCTCCGCCTCGCTGCTATGGAGGCGGACCAGTAATGGCTGGCTCTCTAGCTAGCCTGCTGGCCAGGGACGTGGGGACAGCCTAACATCGTGGGCCCCATGCTGTGCTATACCGCACTGTGCAAACCCACTCTCCTCATCCTACGCTTTTACCACTCATAGGGATAGGTAGTGAAAATGCCTCAATCACTGCTTTGCCATTCTGTGACTGCTTATACTTCCTCCATCCTGGAGGAGATGGAGACTGAGCCTCAAGTTTCTTATTCTTAACATGTGAGAATGGCATCGAATGACTCGAGAACGCAAGAGCTGCTAATAAAGTTGTCAACACAGAGCCTCTGAAACTTACATGGTGGAGCCCTGGAGAGGCATACATAGAGAGTTCTTTCTGTTATGGCTCACTTAAGAAACTCCTGTGCCTTTGTGTGACTTACTGTCGTTATTTATAGGACCTCCTGCGATGCTGTTAGATTTAACCCTGATTGCTTTTTTGCAGCACAGCACTGGCATTAAAAAGAAGGAGTGCATTTTAATGTTGTTATGTATTTAAGTTTGTTGTCTTTGACTGTAATTTTATGTGTGCTCCATTGTCAGCTGTCAAGGTTTGATCTTGGGAAAGAAAGAAGAAAAATATGGCAAAGATCTTTTATTAGATGCTGGTAGGAGGGCAGAAAAATGCCAAGCAGGGAGGAAGAGTAGTTGTAGTATGTATGGAGATTGCAAACTACAGCTAGATGCTAGAAATACCAGCATAGGGCATAGATGAAGGACTTTATGGAGGTGCACATCATGCAACCTGTAAACAATTCCTCTCTACTCATAGGTCAGTGCTAAATAATTTAGAGTCATCTTCACTGTGTTATAGTTTACACGTCCCTATTTTTCTGCAAGAAATAGTTTCTATGTAACCTACAGCCATACATTTACAGTTGTTGTTTGTGTATTTAATAATGTATGTGGGAATGTCATTGGAAATGAACCATTGAAATTTAAATAATACTGTAAACTGCTGAAAAGGTAGAATTTTTAAGTTTAATATAAGACTGTCATGTTGTACGATTTTTTTTTATCATAGTCAAAAGAAGTCGAATAGCAACGTTATTGTATTGTATTAATATTTTTAGAAAAAAAATATAATGCTCTTAGTCAAGTTAATACTTAAGATAAAAGAACTCCAAGACACTCTGTTTGAAAATATTATTTAAAGTGCCTTTATTCTTATGACATGGATGTGTTTAACCAAAAAAAAAAATTGTTTATCTTTAACTTTGTTTGATGTGTGTTTTGCACTTAAAATAGTACTCAGGGAGTTAAGAGTTTCTGTACAGTACAGAAAGAACAATTATTTATATGATATTATCAAGTTTGTATTATTAACATGATGCCAATGTCAGTGTCTTTAATTTTCATCTATCACAGTTATACAGTATTATGTCATGACACCCCGAATTTAAGTGATGCACTGATATACAAAATAGACTGCACTGGTAAGAGCCCTATATCCAATATATTTTGTGAATATTTCAAATTTTAAATGTTTAATGGGTTTAATGATAGAACAACAACGTTCTTTTTTATTTATTGCACTATAAATATATATAATATAACCACTCAACAATACCTAGAAATATGTTTTGGGTCCAGTGTTATGCTCACGTAATTGTATTTTTAATTAAATAATGTTAAGATTAATTAAGATTTCTTTTATATGCACCAAAATCCACATGTTGCAACTCATTTTGGTCTTCAGATTCACCATAGATATTTGATGGATATTTTACCCAGCAGCATCAATTGGTAAAAAGAAATGGCATTATTATCATCATTATTGTTATTAGTATTCATATCAGTAATCAGTATCAGCAAGTGTAAAGTCATTTCATTTGTGCTTGGTCTACAACAAAAATGGTATATCTGTAACTAAAGCTTTAGATTTAAAAAGTTAAAGGTTGAGGGTAAATTGAGATCAAGACAAGCAGATATTTTGCTCCCAGCCATGATCCAATCAAACAGTTGATCATTACCACCCCTAAAAGCTACTCCTGTTTTCTACCCACCATTAGTCAACCCTGACTTTTTTACTACAGGCCGTAGAAGCATTTTCTCTAACCTCTCCCCCCCTCTGAGAGAGGCCCTGTTTTGGCTTTCAGTTACACAAGAGCTACCCTTCGTAACCTGGACCTACAACCACCTGATTTACATGACAGAGAATGTCCATGCATGAACATCATATCTATTACAGCTCCCTTTCTGTTCTTCATTTGTTTCATTGTTTTTGTTAAAATGTTGTTGTGATACAGTGTTCTTTATTTTGTATTTTAACAGGAAAACAGAACATCTAAAATTAGCTTCTGAAAATGGTAAAAGAGAACAAACAAGGCGATCCATTAGTGAGGATGGGTTATTGGCTGACTTGCCTCTTCTCATGGCGGCCCATTAAAAGTGGTAATGTCTGCCTGCAGCAGTGCCTGGGGAAGAAGAAGGAGGCCATGGAAGGCATATTTCACATGCATCAGACACTGGAATTAAATAGACCAATGTTCCCTAAAAAGACTGAAGTACATCTCTTTCTGATGTGCGTCCCGGGCAAAAATTCATTGATCTTAGAATGTCCCTTGGCAATTATAAAATATTAAATCCAAGTCGCACTTTTCGGCTCAGCTTAATTTTTTTTTCCTCGCTTTTCACTGCTTTCCATTTGACCAATTTAGAAAAAAAAGTTAGAAATGGATGGCCATGAAAAAAACGACACTGATAATAAAGGCTGTGCACACTTTTAGATATCTTTTGTTATGTTTCTGTATTGTTTTTGCAGAACATCTCACATCATTAAATGAATTGAAGACCCAGCAAAGCTGTGAGTGTCTGAAACATGTCTTATTACACCATCAGAGCTGTTAACCAGGAGCGTAAGTGACTGCGATTGAAGTACACAAGGGAGTTGACTCCCTGTATATGACATCTTTATTTTGGAGCACAAGGTCTGGTCAAGGTCTGAGTCGCTGATGCCTATTTCAGCACTCTGGGGACGACAAGTATTTGTCAGCTGCTTTCCATTAGGTCTCTGGCCCTGGTGCTCGCTTCCCTGGCCCCTTTATGTCCCTCAGAGATTACAGAGGGGGTCTAACAGTTAATTGCCCAAATCATTAAATTTAACATATATCTCAATAAATATAATCAGCCAGCTGTTTGACAAGGTACACAGTTCATTAGGTCCCCTTGCTTGTTTGTCGTTTCCCTAATTAAGATTTAGAATCGATCATTGAGTGTGTAATGTACAGTGTAGCTCGGTTTGCACAGGGAGTCTCTTTGCTCAAATGAAAAGGAATGGCATCCGCTTGCTAAAGCTTTACCATTTAGCACACTGACTGCAATGGGAATTAGACATCCTGTGCTAATTAGGGAGGCCAATTAACTGTGAAATTCAGGCATTTTTGACAAATAATCTCAGCAGAATTCAGACATCACCATGCACATAGATGTTATGAGCCCTGAATGGATAAAGGCTTATGGCTCTTTTGTTGTTTTTGATCCCTGCATGTGTTGCTGGAAATGTTGTGTGCTCCCATTGATTTGTTTTTTTGTGTCAAGTAGCATTCACTCTAACCTATTGTCTCCCAAGTTGGCTGAATATGTTTTACATGCACGTCCTGTAAAATCCACTTCTTGCTGTTGATGCCGTATTCTGAGTTTAATAATGTACATGACTGAGATACAGATAATAGACAATACAATCTCTGAAATACAATAGTGTTGTGTGAATAAGAAAAGAGTTGTAATGAGCTTAGATTGTTGCTACTTTTAATATTACCAGGTCTGGCTTTGGTTTAGCCTCTAAGCAGCAGAACAAAGATGCTGTGGTTGGGCATGTTTGGCAACACTTGACCACTACTCATTTTTCCCAAAACAAAGAATTGGCATCATCAGAAAGCCTCAGTGTTTCTGTGCCTCTCGTTCCCATTTTGATTCATGATCACATGTATATTTTAGATTGCATAAATTATGTATTTGTTGGACTAATGAACGCCCTCCACTGATAGAACTTTGGGGGAGTTGTGAATAGCTGGCTATGGTCTCTATCACCCGAATCAGCATTTTGATTACATGTCATGGCATTTCTGAGCAATGAGATGTGGTTTGGCTTAAAAAGGCTTGTCTGGCCTTTGGAGAAATTTTTATATACACATACCAAAAGGTCCAGAGAGCCACAAAATGCAAACATACCTCCTGGGCTGGCCTTTGTCACTAGACACGATGACTTTGTTGTGTGTTTGCATATACATTAGTACTGAGGTATGTGTAGCTATGCATGTGTGGTCTTGACTCATTGACAACTAAAAAACAGGCCCCTGCTGTCTTTATTACCTGTTCAACCGATCCTAACTGCTTTGTTCCTGCAGTACATAGAAACACATTTACCCGTGCTTGCGTTGGCATTTTCTGTTCAGTTGGAATCTAATAGAAAGGCGCCATTACACCATGGAAGGCAATGGCTCTGGGTGCACGCTGAAGCTGTTTGGATACCAGGCAGTGCCGGAGGTGTGTTTGCTGGGCGCCGAGGGGCAGCTCCTGCAGCTGCCCGCCTCAGGTGCAGGAAGAATTGAGTACTTCCTTTTACAAGATGTGTAATTATTATGGCAGACAAGAGTGTGGATTTAAACCAAGTCAATATGTAGATAAGCACTATACACACACACACACACACACATATATACACACAGCTGCTTGGAAAAGGATGCTGTTGTATGTGGTATAATAAAGCAGGTTGCCAAAATGCTGTGCAGGTAGGAAGGAAGCCTTCTGGGCCTGTGGAAGAGCAATCTGATGGGAGGAATGAGGCCTCCAGAAAAGTGCCAACAAACCATAATGAGGAACTCCTTAACTGAGTCCAAATTTTGCAAAGCTGCCAACCATTTTTACCCCACCACCCCACCCCACCCCATTCCCCTCCCACACATCTGGATTTTATAATTAATTGTATGTTACTGTATATGATTTGAATTTTGACAAAACGTACTGTTCAATCAAAAGACTTCTTTGCTCAACAACAGAACTAGTAGAAGTAACAGTATAAGTAGGGCATTTTACTGTATATTAAAGTTGTTTTAACACCATAAATCCCCAGAATGGTAAAGACATTTGGATCAGAATAGCTTTGAAAACTCTGTCAGCTTCTCCCCTTTAGCTTGTTGGATAAAAAACACTGACACTTGGGGTCATGAATGTTCACAGAGGCACTCTATTTAAGTTTTCGTTCGTCTTTCTGGGCCATCTATATAAAACATGAAACTCCACTCTTTCCCCTGAAGAGCATGGATTTTAATCAGACCTGCTCTTCAGACAGCCATTTTCCTGCTGCTCGTACTTAGCAGGCGCTGCATCAGGTGCATGGGGACCAGTGTCAGCGGCACTGGAGCTGAGCCTGTGATGGCTAAGTGATGTCAAAAATGGCCCCATTAATGTCAATTTGAGATCAAGGGCCAATTCATAGTGTGAACCTCTGCTGTAAATGTGCTTTCTAATCCCCTACATCTGCAAATCTACTGTGGCTCCTTGGTGCGTTCCTTTTCTTGTAAGTGAAATGTGTCATTGCTCATATGAGGATTTATGTGAAGACTGACAGCTCAGGATACAGCACATGTCTGCAGAGCAGCGGGATCTGTTGTGCTGCTTTTCGTGTCTCATCCTTTTCTCGAGTCAGTTTCTGTTAATGCGCACCGTTTCTGTGTTATTCAGTGCCATGCTATTTTGCTAGTGTACCATTTTCCCTAATTAGGCCATTTGCAGGATGCGTTCTTCTTAGTATGGTCATTTATGTTTGATACCATTCTGAACTGATAGGCTTTTGTTAACTGGTTATTCCTATTTGGAACGTTTCGCAAAGACATCAAAGGGTGGACCACAAGCCTCATTTGGCAACTTCTCGCAGCTATCCATCGGCTGCAAAACACCCCGGTGCCTTGATTATTAACTCAGTCACCACCCTCTCATTCAACTTGAATTAAAAATTAAAAACCAGCAGAAATGACAGTGCCACACCATTGAAAGTAAAGTGTGTAAAACCAACAAGGGCTCATTAGCGAGTAGTTCTGAAGACAAGCATTCTGACTAGAGACTCATTACACTTCTTGTATTTTAACTCTAATTGGGTTCATTTTATATATGAAACGCCTTGAATATTTAATGCTGAAAAAGTTCTACTTCTGATACTTTATGTAGCCAAAGATACTTGGCCTCTGTTAATTGTCCAGGTTATCAGGGAAGCTGTTAGCAGTTTCTTAGCTACTCTATCTCTCACTATAGAAAGTGCCAGAGAAGCAAGACACTGAACACATTGCTTGGTGGATTATTGGCTGGATTATGATCTTCAGACAAATAAAGCTGATTTATTAATCACAACAGCAACAAACTCACCATCTGGATTGTTGTTGTATTAGCTGTTCTTCTGGTGTAGTATTCTGGTTGTGGACAATATGGCTTTCCTGTCATTTAGCAGATAATAATTGGCAATATGTGAACAAATGTTATTACCCTCAAATCCTAAACGGGGTTGCCAACTTAAGCTACAAAGACCCACCTAATAAAGCCTTTGTAGTATTTAACAAGTTGTTCAGCTAGCCAAGCTTAGAGCATTTTAATTAAACAGATTAAAAACAGTGTTATGGTTTCTTCCACTGGTTGCCTTCACACAATCTTTTGTTTCTCTCAGGTTGAAAAGAAAGAGAGAGGGGAAACAAAAGCAAGATTGTGTTTCCAGGCAGGAAAGTTTGAAGTTCTTTGTTTGGAAGCAAGGTTCCGGGTGCAGCAGAGTGTTTAGCTTGGTGACCCTGTGACTGTCTTCTGAGGAATTGTATGAGCAGCCCTGCAGAATAGTGCTCCGGGGTCGGCTTTCATCTTAGCAGTAACCTGTGGACTTTGAAACTCAGGGCGATGGAATTGCAGCTTTGTCAGTACACTACTAATTAGAAAATTCCTGACCTCGAGCAAGATGTTTTAATTATGTGTTGTGTCAACGAGTTTGCAGATTTAATCCACCGTTGATACACACTCAAGTGTGCAAACTGTGTCGCACATTGTAGTAGATCAAGTGGAATGGAGCAGTTTTTTCTTTTTCATCTTTCTCTTCCTCATGTAACCTTACGCCTTTCCTGCACCATGTTATTTAAGAGCCATCACATGCTTAAGTAGCCAAATTAGACGTGGAGTTAATGTGTTAGCTCGTGAAAAAGCTGGTCTGATTCGCTTTGGTTGTGGGAAGCTGAACAATGTGACAGTATTGTGCTGGGTGTGAGCTCTCTGTTGCAGTGAGTCAGTGTGAGGGAAGGCAGGAAGGGGTTAAACAGAAATTGAGCGGGGATGCTGGGGGCAGCAGTGCTGCAGAACATAGCAGTGTTCGTGCGAAGGCAAGTCATTTCCCGAAACACTGCAGACACATGGCCTGCGGCGCTCTAAAACCTTTGGAGACCAAAATGGCTTGCAGGAGTTAGAAGTAATAAGGTGTTTTTTTGCCTTCTTTCTCCTTGACTGAAATTCTGCACGGTTGCTATGCATTGCCATGGAGCTGTGTAGCTGTTTTTATGGTTTATGTGGGTATTAAGATGCTCTGCAACTGGCCATTTTTGAGATTTGTTGTTGTTTAGTTGTGAAGCAAATGGAAGTTGTTTGTTTTGAAAGTAATTCCCTCATCCTTTTTGCCATGATCAGAATGCTAGACCTCACTCCCGTCCCATTGTGTTTTACCCTTTATTCTTTTAGTTTTTCTCTCTGCTGTTCACAAAATGACAAATTAAAAAAAAAACATGTTTTAGACAAGAAAAGAAGTATATAGCAAATGTGCTTCACTCGCCTCCATTTTTGAAAGCATGGTGACAATGGCAGCCTCTTGTTTAGAAACCTCTGATAGGAACAAAGGCCATCTGCGTCAGTGTATGAACATGAAGCTGTGGTATTAGTCCATTCTGACCTCTGTGATTATCGGTGGACTGAACCAAAACCCTTTTCATCCTTTCCCCTGGTTCTGTTAATCTTGGCTGCCTTGTCTGCTTCAAAGAGGGGCTCCGGCATATAATCTGGGTATGTACATCTGTGAATTATTATTCTAATTCTTTATACGTTTATTAGAGCTGAATAAACTCCACATCAAATACATCACTCGGGCAATGTCAGAAAGCCCGGGGCAAATCAGCCGACATCTGTTAACTCTTTCAAAATGGCCTCATCCAGCATGTCTGTGGGCGTAGAAGAGCGAGAAAAGGGAGAGGCGAGAGAGGGAGAGAGAAAGTCTCTGTTGCTGATTAATGGCGCCCGGAGAAGAGGCGTTTCAGGCCGAGTGTGGAGATGAAGCGGGGCTGCACTCCCACGGCTGGGCTACACACTGTAAACACTGAAGGGACGAGGCAGCGTTCCCCAACTGAAATGCAGCATGGAGGAAAACATGTGGGAAAGCTTTGCATCCTGGCACATAGTCATTCAACCAGGCAGTCAGTTAGTCAGTCCTTCAGTCAGTAAATGAGTCGGTCAGTCAGTGAGTCAGTCAAGCCCTGAGCCAGTTAGCCAAACAGTCAGGTCTTCAGTTTGTCAATCAGCAAATCTGTGAGGCCTTCAGTCAGCCAGCATGCATGATAGTTTGTTAGGAGGCCCATCAGGAGCAGGACTTGCAAGTCAGTTGAAGGATCTAAACACCAAATGCAAATACAACTGGACCACTAAGTCATGACTCGGTACCTGTAAGAGTGATCAGAATATGAAACAGAAATTTTCCATAACTCAGTAGCAGCTATCATTAATTTCCATCCCGGCTTTAACTTTAAAACATCACCTGGTTTAGCTTTTGCTTCACTTATTTGTTTATCTTGTCAACAGTCTATCTATATATGTCCTCATTGCCTGAAGCATAGACATCAGAGAAATGTTGCATCATGAACAGCTTATCTATTTTTCTCAACCAACAAAGGTCTAGTATTTGTCTTTCAGCTTGACAGCTAAGCAATGTTTTCTCCCCATGTTGCAGTTTTAGTTAAGACAGTGTGATTGCTGGTGTGTTGTCACACACTGGTACATACAGTACAGCCTCTCTCACCACGCAGCCTGTGTCTGCAACTTCTGCCGTGAGGAGCGGAGTGCTGAGACAGCAGGTTGGACTGTGCAGGGCCGAGCAGCTCTGCGTGCCTGGCAAAGTGGGCCATTAACCCACCGCCCTAAGGTGTGACCTGGGCCAAATCCAATATTGGCTCCGGCATCAAGGCACAGGTGCCACTCAGGGTTCAAAGACACAGATCAGCAAGAAACCCACCACCGCTACTACCCCACCCCCTTTCCCTTTCCTTAACAATAAAGGACTGAATGTAAATTCAGATTGTATACATCTACAAGCACCACTGCTGCCACTGCACAATTTGAGAAAATGAGTAAAAAATGACAGGAAGAGTAAGAAAGACAGGGAGAGGGCAAAAAAATTATTAATTGATAGTAAATTTAGCAAAATCTGAATTAATTTTAGTTCTGTCAAGGTTAAAGTGAATTTTTCAGGCCATTGGTGATCTGAGAATGTATAAGTGTGACTTGCTGAGTTTTTTTTTTCCATGCATCTCTGATTAATTCTTTTTCTATTTTTGTATGATAATGTCCAAACACACCAGGCTAGTCAATTCAGTGAAATCTGTCCTCACTGCATCCATTGACTACAGCTTAATTTTAAAATTGTATTGCAACTTAAGGAGTCAATAATACTAAATAATGCAAGCCTTATTTTTATTGTTACCTGGGTCCATATCTTTGAATCTCTGCGCTCTGCCAAACTGTCTCCTTCATCTAGCATTGTCAGAAGAAACAGTGGGTTTCTCTATTAAAAAATAAACAACAAACAAATGAAGGAACAAGTGGAACTGCTTTTACTATGTTCCAATTCGCTCTTAAAATCACAGTGAAACAAGTATGTTGACATGGCCTTGCACCATTCTCAACGTTAGATTCAGGCAGATGAGTTGGTCTCTAGTCATTGCTTTGGGAAAATCAAATCTCCTTTCCCATATAAATCAGTTAGAGGGGATGCATTGTCAAACTGAAGAAGGAAACAGAGTGTAACAAGTTGAAAATTCTGTCTGATATCAGACCATATTTATTGTGAATAACTTCTCTAAATCTAACTTCCATCATGTAAAGTACACATACGTGTTCTATTTATAAATCTAATCTGACGTTTATGTTCACAAGAAATTGCTGAAACTTTTTTTTTTTTTTTGCCTTACTTTAAA